>CAJHQP010003257.1:0-70524 GCA_905132765.1 Moricandia arvensis
ATATATTTTATATAAGCTTTAAGGTTATATAAAGAATTATGTTTCATTAACATATTTTTTCAACTTAATGTTTCATGTTTCTTTCTTATTTTATTTTTTGTTGTTTTTTCATACCTTTCAATTGTTTTGATTTCTAAACACACAAACTGATGGAGCTTTTGTTTTCAAAACTTCATCACACAACCACCATCACTCAAACCTCATCAATCACATAGATATATACAATCCACTTTCCTTTTGACCACATATGATTAACAATAAAAATATCTAATGAGTATGATAAATATAAGCTTATTTGTGCTGTAGATAGTTTACAATATAATTCATTTCATATAGTTGATTCAAATTCTCACCCAGGGTCTCGTAGTCCAGTGGTACCTGCTCCGAGCTGGGGGGCTCAAACTGAGAGGTCAGCTGTTCGACTCGCTGGGAGGGGGAGGCGTGCCCAGGGCCCTAAACGGTACAGGCAAAGGCTGGCGCCGGGCCTAGGTGGTGGGGCGTAAGCCCAACACCTGGTTAATCAAAAAAAAAAAAAAAAAAAAAATTCTCTTCCACCTCTTTTTTGAGATGTTCAATGCCGTAGTTATTTTGCTTTGTTACCAGGGCTTTTCTCCCTGTCAACACTCTACATCATATGCAGTTGATCTTGTTGAAGGTAAAAATAATGAACTTTATATCCACCGAGGTTTTGGTCTAGTTGAGCCGGTCCGGTCATTCTCCATTATTCTGTGTACATAATGAATGACGCTACAAAAGTTCTTATTTTATTATTTGTATGCAATATCTTTATTTCTCTGCTTAATTTTTTGTTTATGTAATTCACCTAAGGTAATCACTTCGAAATCATTTGAAAATTCTAATATTTTACCACTTAGTTAATTCATATAAATTGTTTGACAAAAAAAGTTTCAAAAATAAAAATAAATTCAAAACGAGAAATTAAGTTTTATATATGTTATTTAACTTTTTAGATTAAGTATACTAATTAAATAAACTTTATTTTATCATAGAAATTGTGTGTTGTGCCCCTCTTATTTTTTCATAAGTTTTTTGATGATATTTTTTGTTCAATATTTACATATATAATATTTGTAGTTTATGACATAGTACTTATACATATATTTTTTTTAACTGATTGTATACACACTTGTTTGGATCGTAATATGTGGCCCAACCAGGAACAAAGTGAGAAAAAAGCCCAACAGTGAAAAGCTTTGATCAATTAAAATGATCGAATGTTGGGCTTTGGACCAGGAAAAACTAATCTTGGGACGCCCACACCCTTAAAACACCTTTTAAGATGTACACTTAAAATCAGGAACTATCAGTTTAGTCCTGTATTGTTTGTAACCAAAGCATGAAGAGTCTAACATATGCCAACACTTAGTTTGACAAAATGCATTTCTGTAAAATCTGAATCGGGGAAAGATTATATTTTTGAAAAGTTTTGCGACTACTGCAGCGTCATATTTTGGAGTGGCTATTGCTGCAGCCCAGTTGGATACGTAGTCTACAGCGACTAGTATGTATCTATTTTCGTTAGAACAGGGGAAAGGGCCAATAAAGTCAATGCCTGTGGGAACCAAAATTCGCACTGAGATTTCCGTTGAATTAGGAACGCAGGATAAACCTTAGTTTCCCAGAGGTCCCGGATATCTGCTCAACCACATGCCAATCACTCAGAATACGAAGTAAATATCGAAAAACAAAGTAAGAATTGAAAAGAGAGCAAATAGATGTCTTATTCGGAATTTGCGTAGGAGCATTTACAACAGGATAGGATCCTCGGCTATGAGAACTGTCAGCGAAATCCCTAGTTCTAATAACCTAAGACTGCAAAACCCTAGTTAAGTCGCAGCTCGAATAACAAAAACGGAAAGTTGCTTAAATGCTCTACGTGCTAAGCTATGTTTGCTCTGAGTGGATATTTTCGTGTGTTCATTTATAATTATGACATTATAAGCTCTAGCTATGATAAGTAATTATGACATAAATTCATGTGAATGAGTGAAACATTGAACAAACCTCTATGATGATATCATCGACATAAACATGACAGATGGGAAACCGTCTTCCAACAATTTGGCATCGGGGAAAGACTTGCCGTACCTACACACGGATGATTCCCAAATGAGATTACTGAAGGAAAGACAAGATCTAGGTGGGTTTGGTTCATTATAAAAAAAAGGATAACAAAACAAATGTGTAGTTTTTTTATAAGCTGGATGATATAAACCTCCTTGAGTTCGGCTGAAGTGATAACATCAAAATCCTTGGGGATTCTATCTAGTATAAGATCTCGAACACAACCTCCAACTAGGTATACTTGAAACCCTGGAACATCATATACATAATTCACACAAAAAGTAAGGATTGTGGCTAAAGATATTAGTTCACAGAGCCAATGTTCCCCACACATTACTTTAAACTGTACTAAGTAATCTCAAGAGGGTTAGCATTAGACTAACAGCTACAAAAACATAAGCTTTCAGACACAACTCAAAACAAAACATGATTAACTTTGGTCCTATTTCAGGCTAAAGCTGATAAATGTTCTTTAGACTTAAGCCTAACTCAAAAATAATTTAAATTTGTTGTTATTAACATCTTTGTCTTCATCTTCTAAGCTTAGGACATTATTATATGTAATTATTTTGCTTTGTTACCAGGGCTTTTCTCCCTGTCAACACTCTACATCATATGCAGTTGATCTTGTTGAAGGTAAAAATAATGAACTTTATATCCACCGAGGTTTTGGTCTAGTTGAGCCGGTCCGGTCATTCTCCATTATTCTGTGTACATAATGAATGACGCTACAAAAGTTCTTATTTTATTATTTGTATGCAATATCTTTATTTCTCTGCTTAATTTTTTGTTTATGTAATTCACCTAAGGTAATCACTTCGAAATCATTTGAAAATTCTAATATTTTACCACTTAGTTAATTCATATAAATTGTTTGACAAAAAAAGTTTCAAAAATAAAAATAAATTCAAAACGAGAAATTAAGTTTTATATATGTTATTTAACTTTTTAGATTAAGTATACTAATTAAATAAACTTTATTTTATCATAGAAATTGTGTGTTGTGCCCCTCTTATTTTTTCATAAGTTTTTTGATGATATTTTTTGTTCAATATTTACATATATAATATTTGTAGTTTATGACATAGTACTTATACATATATTTTTTTTAACTGATTGTATACACACTTGTTTGGATCGTAATATGTGGCCCAACCACGAACAAAGTGAGAAAAAAGCCCAACAGTGAAAAGCTTTGATCAATTAAAATGATTCGAATGTTGGGCTTTGGACCAGGAAAAACTAATCTTGGGACGCCCACACCCTTAAAACACCTTTTAAGATGTACACTTTTTTTTTTTTTTTGTGCACAAATAAATGAGAAAACTATAAGTTTAGTCCTGTATTGTTTGTAACCAAAGCATGAAGAGTCTAACATATGCCAACACTTAGTTTGACAAAATGTAGAAACTGTAACAAAGCTAATCAAAAGAGAAAGATTTAGATTAACTCTACTAATCCTTATTGTCTCCAACGAGAGAAAAAGATTAACTCAAACATTCCCAAATACAAAAAACATGAACTTGATTTTGATGATCAACATCATCTATTACATCAAACTTCATCCAGTAATCATAGTTCCAGCTCCTTCATCAGACATGATCTCATGAAGCAGAGAATGTTGTCTCCTCCCATCAATAATACTCGCCGTCTTCACTCCCTGAGCAAGAGACCTTATACAACACTTCACCTTTGGTATCATCCCACCAGCAACCTTCCCATCTTCTATCATCTTCTTCACTCCCTTTATATCAATCTCCTTCACTAAGCTACTCGGATCATCTTTATCCTCCAAGATCCCCGCCACGTCTGTCAGCAGAATCAGCTTCTCAGCCCCTAACGCCGCCGCGAGCTCCCCCGCCACCGTATCTGCATTGATGTTGTAAGCTTGTCCAGCTTCATCCGCCGCAACGGAGGCAATCACTGGAATGTAACCGTAATCAACCAGTGGACGCAACACGTTTGGATCAACCCTTGCAACTTCTCCGACAAAACCTAATTGATCTGAGTTAGGGACTGGTCGTGCGGTTAGAAGACGACCGTCGTGTCCGGATAACCCCACAGCAGTGGCTCCGGCTGCGTTGATTAGGGAAACGAGATTCTTGTTGACCTTTCCGACAAGAACCATGGAGACGATCTCCATCGTCGTGGCGTCGGTCACGCGAAGCCCGTCGCGGAACTCAGCCGGGATGTTGAGTTGTTTAAGGTAACGGTTGATATCGGGACCTCCACCGTGGACGAGGATGGGACGGAGACCGACGCACGCGAGGAGAACGAGGTCGCTGACGACGGAGGCTTTTAGCTCCGGGGAAATCATGGCTGCGCCGCCGTATTTGACGACGATGGTCTTCCCTCGGAACTTCTGGATGAATGGTAGTGATTCGGAGAGGATCTCCACTCTGTAATCCGGTGACGGTGCATTTCTGGTGAAGGTACATGGCGGTGGCGATACGGCGGCGTTTATGGATAGGCATTGACACTGGTGATTCTTGCGAGGTGGAAAGGAGAGAGATGGAGGTTTGGGGGTTAGGGGTTTTAGAGATTTGGAGAGTGAGAAGGAAAGGGATTTAGGCGGCGCATTGGATGTGACGGTGGCCATATCTGGATCTTACCGGAGGAGGAGGCGGCGAAGATACTGAAGCAAGAGAGTGTCTGGACACCTTCAATGATCTATTGGAAAAACAAAAAAGTGAACCAATGACTATTAGCCACGTGGGCAAGAGACTCGAAGAGTCTGTAGAGCATCCGCAATAGTGATCCTTAGCGGAATCCTTAGAAAAAATAATAATTAAATAATAAAAAAAGTTAAGGATTCATTCTAAAAAATCCTTATATAAGGATTGATTCTTATACTATTCATGACACGTGACGGCCCGTGATTGGTTGGTATTTTTTTTTTTTAATTTTTTATTTTAAAATCTGGAAAAAAGAAAATAATAATAATTAAAAAATTAAAAAACACTATTTCTAAGGACTCTAAAGAGATCCACGGTTGCGGATGCCCTAACCCTAGGTTTTGTTACGATGACGTTTCGCGCACTAGCCATAAACGACGCCGTGTGAGTTGAATATTAACGGAACGGCGGTTCATCCTTGAGTCAAAGATAAGATGGGCCTCATCAAAATGTTTCCTTCTAATGGGTGTAGGCCCGGCCTAGCCTATAAAATTATTTACATCAGATCATTGTTAAATTTGTATGAAATTATTAGCTAAGGTGTAAATTAACAACGAAGCTCACTTGAATTAACAACAAATCAACAATACGTGCTTTAATATACGATGTAATGTTTATACATTCGCTGGTTATCCGAATCAGTTTTTTCTGCTTAGTTTGTATCTTCTTGACAGAATACAATAATAGCCACCTTTCATTTTATTATACAACCAATCAACCATGCGTGTTCCAAAAAAAAAAGAAGAAAAAAGATATACAGCCATGCAAAGAAGACTCTTCTAATTAAACACAATGGAAAGACACAGCACATTTGACATAACCATAACTTAATCGCACCAAAACCACTTCATAGTTATTCTATACGAAGCACACTTGACATAACCATAACTTAATAGCACTGAAACAATGATCAATGGTTAGTTCATTTGCTTTCAGTCTTCTTCCCAACAGCCGTTGTATTATTCTTCTCTTCTTAATTCTTCTGCTTTCACTTTCCAAGTTAAATGAAAAGTTATAACTAAGCTGATCATCAAATATAATCCTTTTTTTATATTATGGAACATAAACTCTTTCTTTGAAATTATGTGCCCCCCCCCCACTCTTATTGTTAAAGCTATTAACAAGTAGTAACTTGGTGTTGTGTTGAAGCTCTTTAGAATCAAATTAAGAAAACTGTTTTTTTTTTCTCTGTTAAGCAAACTGGTTATCTACATGAAACAAAAACACAGCTAAGCAAGGTTCCTTGTAACTAAGGACATCTCCATCTCCATGTTTTATTGGAATGGAAAATGAAGTAATGAATAACAACAAAGAATAAGAGCATTAGAGCATTTCGAATGCCACTTCACATTCCATGGCAAAATGGAGTGAGGTTGTAGATGCCCTCACTCCATATTTCATGGCAAAGTGGAGTGGGGTTGCAAATGTCCTTACTCTCTTAAAATATGGAGTGGGGATGGATATGGTCTAAAGACCGGTACCAGGAGTGTCTCCGATCCTACTTGCCACTCAGCACCTTCTTCACCATCCCATTCAAAAACATCTTCTTCTTCATCTTCCTCTCGTGCTATCCTTTGCGGCATACTCCTCTTCATCCATGGAGGTACGGCATCTATAATAAAATCTCCACCTCCTCCTCCTCTAGGTATCTCATCTTCTTTTTCTTCACCAACCTTATCCTCAACCTAAGATTTTATCAAGAGGTAAAGATTAGTATTAGAGGAAGCGTAAGAAATGATCAACGAAACCTTCATCAGGGATTCAATGGCTTCAAGCCTTCTGGCTCTTTGAGAAGCTTCAACGGCTTGGCGTTGCCTTTTCGCAGCTTCCTTGTCCTTCTTCTCTCGTTCGAGTTTCCGCTTCCCTGTTTCTTTCCTCTCTCTGTGTTCTTTCTCGAGCTTCTGCCTCGCCGATCTAAACACGGAATCCATCTCTGTCAATTTGTTATCTTAAAAGGTTAGGTTTTGTTTTGAGGAAGGAAAATTAGGGCGGAGGGAAAGAGATCCTCTCACGTCTTGTGATGAAGATATATATATATATATAAGTTCTCCTTTCAAGATATGGGCCTCTCTTGAATCCTCTAACGGCCTTTTTATATATTTTTAAACCCAATCAACCATGCGTATATATTAGGAAGAATTAGGTCCATGCCCACAAAAAGACTCCACAGTAGGAGTTTAAAATGGTTCTCATATGTATATATTAGTATTAGTATTTAATTATAGAATTTTTAATTTTATGAAACACAATGTGGGCAAAAAAAACCAAACCGGACTAACCAAACTAATCCAAACCAAATCCGAACATATGACTAAACATTTGGTTTGATATTTTTATCAACTCAAATGATTTAGTTTGGTTTTAAACCAAACCAAACCAAAAAATCGAAATATTTTTAATAAGTAATTAATTATGCTAATAATATTAAAATTTAATTCATTTAACCATTTAACCTAAACAACTAAATATAATTTTATACATTTTAATTTTATATAAATATAATAAACATTAACTAAAAAATAAAATAAACGAATATGAATTTCATATATTAAAATAAAAGCTAAAAAGTTTACTTATGCTAATTATATTTGATTCAAAGATAATAAAATTCGATTATTGAATTATATCTTCTACATTTTCTTTGTGATGTTTTGTTTTACTATTAAATGTGAAGAAAACAATGACTTAGAGTCAAATGATGATTTATTATGTTTTTATAAATTGTATTTTTGTAACTGAATTAGAACAATACTAAAGAAGATCAATTCAACTAAACTGAACAAACACAAACAAAACCAAATTAAATCAAATCAAATTGAAACCAAACCGAACACTAAACGAACCCAAACGAATTAAAATTGGACCAAACCAAACCATACTCGTTTGGATTAACTTTGGTTAAAGTTTTTTTTATATTCAAATAATCTAAATCGAATTGAACCCAAACCGAACCCATTATTAAACTGAAATGTCCATCCTTAAAAAATACAACCTAAAATATTTTAGCAGATTTTTTTTGTAAATTACCCGTAAAATTAAGAACTCTATAATTAAATACTAATATAATATATACTATCTTTTGAAAATTCGGAATCTAGAACTCCCCATTAAAAGTGCTTTAACTACATCTTTAGGTCTGTATAAAACGACAACGTTTACGTTAACCCTAGATTACTTACCAAGTTGTTTCAGTCAACATACACGACGTCGTGTACTTTTTCCGCCAACGTCGTCGTTTCATCATGCAGCGGGAAATATCCAGAGCCCAATCTTCGTCGTCGTCCTCTCGGTGACATTGCTTCAAATTGGACGGAATAATCCAACCGGAGTCGCCGATTATTCTCTAACTGAGCTGAAACTGAGATGGAGAAATCGGAAGAGGAATTCATACGAAGATCAGAGCCGGAGTCTTTGGTCTCCGTCACTGTAGGTAGGTTCATGAGCACGCTTCTCACGGCTCGCCCTAAAAAGCTACGGGAAGCTATCTCCCGTGTCTCTCCAGATTCGCAAAAGGGATCTTCAGGTAAGTGTTTTGCGATTCCGTTTTGTGTGTATGTATATGTTTGCTTCATTATGATCTGTTTGTTTAGGCTCCGTAGATGAGGCACTCTGGTTTTTGCACAAGTCCGTCAAAGACGCTGTTGAGAGAGACGAAGCCATGGATGAACTCCTTGTACCTATTATCGAACATGTAAATATCCTAAACCCTAGTGAAAGCCTTGCTTGATTGTGGAATATTGATTTTTTTATACTTTTGTGTTTGTTTTAGACGTTAAGGTTTAAGGATGGTAAGCATAGTAGCCCAGCTATGATACTTCTAAACTGGCTGTTTCAAGATGATGTTCTCTTTCAAGGCGTTTCGAGGAATCTTTCTGGAATCATTTCGAGGAAGGAGGACAGGTTCTTAGCGCTTGGATGGTGTTTGCTTATCCGTAGTCTTGTGGAGGCCGAGGATACTGGGGATCAAGGTTTTTGGAATGGTGAGAGTTGCTATCATTCTTGTTACTATGTATTCAAATGCCAGTAGCTCACTTGATTTATGGTTATGTACACTTTGTTGACAGGAATTAGCGAGAAACATTCGATGTTTGTGGAGATTGTTTCGTCTTGTGTGCCTCACTTGGTGATCATTGTACGCAAAGGAAGGTATACAACTTCTTTGTTGTTGGATGTAAATATCAACTCTCGTCTTATTGGTCCCATTTGTTTTTGGTTATCTGTTTCAACTTTTGATAACGTCCTTACTTGGAGCAAGTTAGTAAGTATAGTCATTTCCACCTAGTTCTGAGCTGTTATTTTGTTTAGCGTTTTGCAGGACGGATATGAGGTGCCATCTCGTCTTTCTGTTTCTGCTGCTGATTGCTTGCTGTCAATTACTGGAGCCTTAGCAAAGAGTAATGATGCTCCATCAAACAGACCAAAGCCATCGACCACTATTACGGGATCTCATCAACCGGTTGCCTTGATACCTAATATTAGTGAGAAGAAAATAAAGAAGACTTCTCGACCTGAAGACGCAACCAGTGAGACAAATCGTATACTGTGGAACCACCTGGAAGAGCTGACGCGCCTTGTACAGAGTCTCTTTGCTGTATGTTCATTGATTCATTCAAAGATGCTTGATCTGTGTTTTACATTTTGAAGTTATCCACTATTTATGTCGATTAATATTGACAAAAAAATATTTCCAGTGGAACAGGAAAACTCGACTATTGCATGCTAAGGGGCTAAACAAAGTGCTGAAATGGCTAGAGGAGTTAAAAGAACATCATGGCGTCTCTCAAAAGGAGGCAGGTCTCTGACTAATGCAGCCTGTCCATGTTCTTTCCCATTTCTGTTTCTGATTCTTGCTTATCATTTTTTTTTCTTTGTTTCATATCTGGAATTCAGTCACGGAGGTATCTACGGGTGGTGCTGTACTGCTCTCTTCGTGTTGGAAGCATTACAGTGTCTTGCTCCACATGGAAGATCAGAAGTTCTCAAAGATTAGCAAGGAATTGTTGGAACAGTATTTGTCTGGTATTAAGGTTAGACATAATCGAAAATCTCTTTGGTTTCAAAACATTGTGATAGAAATAAATTATTTCATACTGTAACATTGTACTGCCAGTTAGCTACGGGATTCTATTGTGTCCGTATCTGTATCTGCTGTTAATACTCAAGTTCCCTGACCCGTTTTTCTCTAGGAGTAAACATATTTAACAGTTTTTTTTTCTTTATTAAGAAAATAGAAATGTGCAAGTAAAGTATAGAAGTAGAGTCTACTTGAAATTTAATGGACAGTTTTTGCATCGTATGAGTGGGATTATGATAGACAGTATCAGATTATTTGCTCCGGAGTCTTTTTTATTCACATCCTTCTGAGGTTGTACTGACTTTAATGCTTCTCTAGCTTTCTGCTCGTTCTCTTATTAGTTTTCCAATTCATTGGATCATTAGGAAGCTAACAATGATAAAATGATGCAGTATTATTCAGAAAGTTATCCCCAGGGAAGTTCTGACACCAAGACTGGTAGTATAGAGACACAGAAGTTTTTCCTAAATTGTTTGTGCCTTCTATTGGGCCGCTTTGACGGAAAAAAATTTGAGACCATACTATCGGAGTTTGGAACGAAGCTTGTGCCTTGTCTTCTACATCAGGTATCTTTCCCATTTCTTATTGAGCAGGGAGTGACACGCTTTATGACTTTCTCTTGCAATTATATAGGCTGTAGTAACGCTGGAATTTTGTTCTTAGACTTTTCTTACTTTCTACTCATTATGATACTCATAATTTTGGTTCTGGTCGATTGCGGTCATGATTATATCATATACTGATAAAGGTATCTTGACGAATATAATATGTTCCCCTGAGATCACTTTAGTACTTACATTCCTCGTTTGCCTTTGAAGCTTCGTAGTAACAATGAAGAGATATCAGAAGGCGTTGTTGCTATATTTAAAGAAGTCATCTCTAAGCTACAATCTCAATCCGGAGACACAATGTGCCTGGACGCTGTGATACCATCCTTGCTTCACCTTCTTGACGAGAGGGATGGCGCGGCCAAAGCTGTTAGTGTCCTCCTGGCAGACTACTGTTCCAAGTATGCCTATTCTTGCTTTTCGAGTAGCGTCTAAATCATCAAGTAGCTTTCTAGTTGCCAGTCACAGTTCCAAGTTTGTCTTCTGACTTAAAGAAACATTCTCCAGAAATGCAGATAATAGCTGTCTCAGTGAAGTTCTACAACGCCTTGTTTCTGGAACTACTGTGCAGAGGCTGAATTCTATGGATGTGATATCAGAAGTAATCCTCGTGTCAAAAGATTCGTTTCCTTCTCGTATCCCCTGGTATACAATCGTTCATTTTTTGTCTGAAATTTTTTGCATCTTCTTTAGTTCCTTGATTCTATTTGCATTCTCATGCCCACGGAAATAAGAACTCATTTTCTGCACCTATTTTAGGAAAGATATTGCAGACTGCTTGTTAAAGTGCCTTGGGGACGAGGAAACTAATATCCGTAAACAAACTTCAGAGTTGCTGAAAGTTATTGGTAGGTCTTCTTTTTGCCTTTGTACACAAGTCTTTTGTAAAGCTTTTATTTGGTCGTTTTCAATTTCTGGTATTGACAATCTTATGCCTCCTATGACCTCTAGATCTAGTCTCTCTTCACTTTATTAGATGAATTCATTTAGTTTGCTGAAAATAGATTAGTGTTTTGTTATAAGGAACATGTATGTTGATGTCTATTATTCAAATGAGGAAAACTTGTGACGACCCAAATTTATATTGTCCAATACTTGTTATTCCATATCACGAATTCAAGATAGCACCTATAGTTCATATGATATATTTTTATCCAGCTTTATCATAGAATCAAGCCATCAACTGCATTTTTTTTCTTTCAGAGCCATCTTTTGTGATACCAGATTTGGTAACACTAGTTTATTCAACCAATGAAAACGTACAGTCGTCTGCTACCGAAACTTTGCTTGGGGTCCTTAAACATCATAAGGAGGATTCAGATGTTGTATGTATGTTGCTGACCTGTCTTAGGTACCGTGTTTTGTCTCTTTTTCTCCTTCTCCCCCATGTATGCATAGTTGTTTGTTTATTCCCATTTACCCCAAATAAGAAATACACATTATATAGTTGTTAGGTTAAGATCGTAAAAGTAAACTTACAAATGCTTCATACGTGATATTGACTTGCCTACCGGATATGGTTTTCTATTATAATAAGAAAGCCCTTTCTGCTTCTGATCTTCATTTTTTCTCTATCTAGTAATACTCAAGCTTTGGACATTTCAGAAAGTAATGGACATCCCACTAAAGGTATTCAGTTTCTATCTCATACCGTAGGCATGCTATACATTACTTTGATAATACTTAATTCGTTTTTAACATTTGTCTTATATAGGCACAATCCAAAGGTACTGTATTAAAATATTTAATCAATTGAAATGTTAGATGGATAGGAGATAAAATTACTGGAATGTAAAACGTGAAAGAAAAAACATGTGCTAGTTTGATGCTGAATTGCGTGCTCATCATCTTCTTGTACTGTTGCAGGCTCGACTTTTGACAGCGATCGAGTGCTAAAGTTGATTCCAGAGTGGGCTACAAGTGTAAGTACAACAATATGTCTTGTTTGCTATTTTGAAACGAAATCTCTTTTAGTTTCCAGGTGCATCTATAGGCATCAGTCACGAACTAGTTGTAGCATTACCGAATGAAAAATCAAAACTGAACCCTCAATACATACGTTTTTAAGGCATTGGTTGTTCCTTTTTCCCCTTCCAAGTCATGTTACCTTTTAATTATCTAATTCTTGTGTTTGGGCTTCGAACTCTGTACACAGAAATTATTGTGATGACCTAAGATAAGCTTGTGCCAGCTATAATTAGGCAGTTAGAATATTTGTCTGCCTTTTAATTGAATTTTGTTTTTCTTACAGGTTCAGAAATGGGGCTCGCTAATTGGACCTTTGCTTGATAAGATGTTTTTGGAGCCTTCCAATGCCATCATGGTTAGGTTTCTTAGTTGCATCAGTGAACATTTGGCAGATGCATCGGACATGGTCCTTCTGCATGTACTATCACATATGAAGGAGCAAGACAAGTAAGTAAACTCTATCTTAAATTGTAGCACCAAATCAAAATTCAGCTATATACTCACCATTAATGTGATTCCATGGTAAGAAAAACTTAAAATATCTTCCAAAAATATTGAATATTGATCATCAATGATGTCGTTTCTTTTGTAGGATCGACGGAAACTTCATAAATATATCTAAAAGTTCAATTGACAAAACTAATGTTGAGAAAACTCTATTTGACCACCTCTGCCCCCTCCTTATACTTAGGCTGCTTCCCCAAAGAGTGTTTGATGATATTGATTCATCTACAATATATGGTAGATTCCCTAGAGGAGACTCTGTGAACGGTATGCACCCTTATGCATTTGATTTCCTCTTCCTGATATTAGAAGTGTGTATGTATGTCGTTAGGTGATTTGACCCTTTATCGTCAATTAAAATTTAATGCTTTAGCTTCCTTTCGATAAAAATTTGATTAGCTGCATGGTCCTGAGAGACAATCTTTAGAGTTAATTCACCGACTTTATTTCGTTTAATATTGTATTTGAAAGAGTATCGAGACATCAAGTTTGAGGATTGTCAATGCATCGCTGCCTTCCTTTTTGAAAGGTAATTTTACTCCACAATTATCATCAAGCACCATTTAGTTTATTTCCCTTTGATATCTGGCACACTAACTCTCGTAATACAGGGCATTTTCAAAGTTCGAGTTTGAAGAAGTTCGGAAACTCGCTGCTGAGCTCTGTGGACGTATTCACCCCCAGGTGTTAACTTATTTCCTTCTTTTACTTGGTCAATCTTTTGCAAATGTTTCAGTATGGCATTAGCCTTTGTTTTATTGCACTTCAGTCAACATAGGTCTTGTGAAACAAATGTCACCAGATAAACAAGAGTAAATGATTATTGATAAGTTCTTCTCAAGTTAACTGTGACTATAGAACTTCTTTTTATCTAGTCTCTCTTCTTTGTGACGTATGAGAAGGCAAATAGGTTCTGTTACTAAGAAGTAAGGCTTGCTGCATTAGAAAAAAGTCCAAATGCTTGACTTCAGTTTTATTTAAATAACAGTTTAGCTTACTCTTCATTGTCAAAAGTTGTGATCTGGGAGTTTTATCCAACAGGTGTTATTTCCAACTGTTTTGTTGCAACTTGAAAAAGCCACAGATTTGCAAGACAGCCTCAAGATTAAAGCTTGCCTGTTTTCTATATGCACATCCCTTGTGGTAATATTTTCATCTTTCATTTTCTATCTGTGCCTCTACGGTGATCCGTCTTGTCACTGGTTCGATGCGTTATTGACTTTAATACTATACCTTACAAAGTTTCCATGGCTTGCAGGTTCGAGGATGTGAATCTTTTTCAAACAGAGTGACACCTAAGATCAGGAAAGTCCTGGAAAAGATTTTGTTATGGCCTTCTCATGAAGACGAAAGTAAGACACTTGCTACTCAACTTCGATTACTTTTCCTTCCGTTTCTCACTTCATGGTTATTATTTATCGGTGCAGTCTCCAAAGTACAACACGGGTGCATAGATTGTCTAGCATTGATGATATGTGCTGAACTGCAACATCCCGAATCTTTAAAAACAACGAAAGGAGAGAAATTACGTACAACAGGGAAGGGCACATCTGGTTAGTATTGCTGTTATATGTCCGTGGTGCTGTTAGTAATTTTCGCCAAACTTGCATATAAACTCCATCCTGATTCTGTAGGTGCGTCAAGTGATTCTGTCTTAGATTACACGATCCATTGTTTAACTGAAGACAGAAGTGAATACTCCTCTATGCCGGAGCCGATTGGTCAAAAGCCCTTTCCTATTTCATTTCGTATATGCATGGCAAACGTTCTCATCAGTGCTTGTCAAAAACTTCCCGAGTCTGCAAAGAAGACTTTTGCTCGAAAAGCTCTTCCGCCTCTTGTTCATTCCCTCGAGGTTACTTACCTTTGACAGCTTACACTCATTTCGGATTCTCGTTTTAGTTTTCACCAAAACTCATGAAACTGGTGCAGTTCATATCTTCCCCTGAGGTCCGAGCAGCTTGCATCCAGGTCCTATTCTCAGCAATGTACCATCTAAAGTCCACACTACTCTCTTTTGCATCTGATCTACTGAAACTTTCCCTGAGATTTCTTGAACAAGGAACCGAAAAGGTACCACAAATCACAGAACTAACGTGATGAAATTTGTCGTTATCTATCCACATGAAACTAGTCATCACAAGACTCATGATTATATATTGTTGTTTGTGTTAGGAGAAACTGGCTGGTGCAAAACTGATGGCATCACTCATGGCGAGTGAAGACGTGATACTCGAACGCATATCAGAAGGATTGATCGAAGCAAGATCAGTTTTGTCTAAAGCATCTTTGTCAGATCCTTCTCAAGACGTACGTGAAGTCTGTGATAAGTTATTGGCATGTATAACCCCATCGTAATGTCTTTTTCTTCTGTAAGATAAGATTCTTATGTATTATATTATCTTTCACTTTTTATCGCTCTTTTTTTTTGTGTCACGTGAAGGAAGAAGTTGGTATGTAGATTAGATATGTGGTAATGTGTAGTAAGCGATGGGCCTAATCTTTTCTTTGTAGGATTCTAAAAATTAAAAGAGGATTCTAAAAATTAAAAGAATGCACAGACAAAGTAATTTGCTTGTCTCTAGTCTCGTAACCCACAATCCATACAAATAATGGGAGACGAATGAGTGATCGATGTCCACTCCGGTTCAAAGCTAGACCAATGTTGTTAAATGCTACATTTTTTGGTTAAATTTAAATAATATAAAAATTTTATCCTCAAAAATTCACCGACCTGTTTTATTTGTTATTTTCTTATCTAAATTTTTAAAACTATACTGTAATTAGGACTGAGTAAAAAATCCATAAATTTTAATTTGATTCGAAGCAAAAAAATCAAATATCAATAATTTTACAAAACAAATTAAATAATAATATGCAAAAAATTAAAATATCTATAATTCTACAAAACAAATTAAATCATAATATGTAATATTTTTTAAAAAGAAGTAAATCACAAATATTAATATTTTATAAATAAAATATGATCTGTTATATGTATATATATACAGATATATTTAAAATTATAAATATAAATTATCTAATTATTATATTTTATATAATTTTTATAATATTTTATTTATTCAATTGATTATTTTAGTTATTAGAGTTTCAAAAACTAAATAATTTTATTTTTTGTAATAAATTTATTTTACATTATTTTGAATTTATTTTATATGGATCAAATTAGATGGCACTGAATATTTGAATAGCTATTGATCAGATAACTATCTATTCCGACAAATCAATCAGATTACGAATATCTCCAAAAACCTGGTTGTGCCCACCCCTAATTGTAAGTATCCGGTCACGAATATTGAAATGAGCTTAACTTTCAAGTTTCATTAACAGCATACTTTCAGAATTTCCATTTCTATAGAACTTAAACTATAACATATGCAATAAATAAAATTATAGAAATGGTCTCGACCTCAATGAAACTGGATTACAACTGAAGTACTTGACAACATAGACCAATTATTACTGCTGATTCGCATAGTCGAGAATAAGCATACGATCATATAATAGTAGTTGTATGTACTGTCTTATTGAAACAAATATGACTCTCTTTTATTATGCTATAATCATTTTTAATAAATGGACGTCAATAAGCAACGTGGTCATTAGATGTGAACGTATACAATTGTTCTGCTTGTATGTATAATCACTTTTTTAATAAGTAAATGGACGTCAATAAGCAACGTGGTCATTAGATATGTGAAGGTAAGGGAGCAATGAGCATGGGATAAAGATGAAGGGAGCGGCGCATAAATCTGAAAATCTATAAAATAAAATAAAACACTTAAGAAGAAGACTTCATACTCAGGATCAAACACATGATTCTTATGTGTATGTGTGTGTGTGCTCGTGACTTTGCCTCTCTTTTCTTACGTCCCTCCAATTCTCCTCCTAAAGAAGACAACCAAATTGATAGAATTAGAAAATTATAAAACCCAAAAGCTTTTTAAAGTGGTGGTCTCAAGAAAAGAATCATTGAAACACCTTTTTATTTGTCTCACTAGATATCGCTCTAGCTCTTTCACATATTAGAGCTAAGCCAGCATATAAAATAATTAAATTCGATTTTTAATTAAAATCACGAGAAAAACTATAAAGAAAATTCACAACTTCAAAGAAAAAAGCCAATATCAATTAAAAAAAATTCATTCATATTTAAAGAAATGATTTACAAACCCTTAATTATATATTTTTTAAGTTTAAACACCACAGAGTAGTTGACAAAAAAAAACACCACATAGTAATAAAACAAAACTGAAATAATTAATTTTGACACAACTTTATTATTACCAAAAACAAAATAAATAAATATTGGTTTGGATTCGGTTCGATAAAATTTAACTAAATAAAATATAGTTAGATAAAAATTAATACTTACTTAACTCTTTAATTACAATTTATTAAACTGAATCCAGACCAATGAGTTTCATATATATATTTGTTTACAAACTGATATGTATTCGTGCATACCAAACACAAAGAATTAAAATTATATTAAATGTTATATAACTAAACTGAGTGTAATAAATTCATTTTGATTAAAATATATATATGTCAACCTTTGACCGAACTGGAAAAAACCAAACTTGCGTTCCAAATGGTAAAAGATTTCTTTAAAAATGTGAACACAAATCGAGCCGGAATTGCAGAATATGCACATTCAACTCTCATGCATGCGAAGTTTATCGTTACATATCTCTTTATGGAATGACCATGTGTGTGTAAAGTGTAAACACTATCATCAAAAGTGGATCATAAGATTAGCATTACGAGACTATCTTGAAATGTAGGAGACATCTACAACTAGAACTAGGGATCATTATTGTTATAGTTTTAGCCTTTGGTAGTAAATATAAAGCTGAAAATGAAATGGTTAAAACTTAGACAAAAAAAAAAATTGTGTTCTGAATATAACAGATAAGGAGAAAGTAACGGTCACATGCGCGGGTAAAAAAATAAAGCTAATTCTCTAGGAAGTGAAGGGAACCGTGACAATATTTAAACACTCATTCTTCTCTAAGTTTCCCATTATCTTCATCACATCCCTCTCTTCTTCACTCTCTCAATCTTTTCACTGCATCACACAAAATGGAGAAACCATCCTCAATGAAACAATGGAAGAAAGGTCCAGCACGTGGCAAAGGCGGTCCACAAAACGCTCTTTGTCGCTACCGTGGAGTGAGACAAAGAACATGGGGAAAATGGGTAGCTGAGATCAGAGAGCCCAAGAAGAGAGCAAGACTCTGGCTTGGCTCTTTCGCCACAGCTGAAGAAGCAGCCATGGCTTATGATGAAGCTGCTTTGAAACTATATGGTCATGAAGCTTATCTCAACTTACCTCATCTTCAGCAAAGGAAACAAGGACCTCCTGTTAACAACACTCAGAGGTTTAAATGGGTTCCTTCAAAGAAGTTTATCTCTATGTTTCCTTCTCGCGGTTTGCTTAATGTGAATGCTCAGCCTAGTGTTCAAGTCATCCAGCAAAGACTAGATGAGCTCAAGAGAAATGGACTGTTATCTCAGTCCTATTCTTCTAGCTCTTCCTCCACCGAGTCCAAAACTAATACTACTAGCCAGGGAGAAGCAGACAAGGTGTTGGAAGGTGAAGGTGATGATGATAAGAAGAAACCAGAGATTGACCTGAATGAGTTTCTTCAGCAGATGGGGATCTTGAAGGATAAGAGTCAAGCAGAAGCAAGCCAAGTAGCAGAGTCTTATCCCACACCACCATGGAACGAGCAAGAGGAAGCTGGAAGTCCTTTCACAGCTCAGAGCTTAAGCTGGGAGACGATGATTGAGATGCCAGGAAGTGAAACCTCACTGATGCAGTTCAATTATGATTTCGAGGAGGATGATCTAGGTTTATCTTCTATCTGGAACTTCTGTGGAAGCTTAGATGAGTGAGAACTACTTACTGTCATATTCAGAAGTACACAATGGAGTTAGAGCATCTCTAAACGGGTATTTCTCACCGGTGGGGATCTCATAAATATATATCTATTTTGAGATCCCTATGGTGAGAACTCTCCATCGGGATGCTCTTAGATTTAGCTTAGTGTGTTTGGAATAGTGTAGCTGCATGGATAGAAAGTGATATGCTGAGAGTGCAGTCTCTGCAACAATAAAATGAGTCGGTGTACTTCTGAATCTGAATGTGTTCTGTGTTTCTTTTGGTATATGTTCATCTTTCTCATGCAAGACTTGAAAAGGTAGTGAAAGTCACGTTCCTAAAAGAATGTTATATGCTTTGTGAAAGTAACCATGCATAAGCTTACCTACCATGGAGATAAAAAAGAGAAGAAGATTATGGTTGTATGATCAAGACTTACCTGTAAAACAAGATGTTCCTTCAGATAATGACCAGCAAGGCAAACTTTCCGTGGAGAATATAAACGACAAAAACTGAATAACATAAAGACATGATCACATGATGCATTAACACCGTTTAAAAAGTTTCAATGTCACACTAATCATAGAAGCTGTCCTTTTCGTTTCAGTCTGTCTTTTGGACTAGGTCTTAACATAAGGATCAAACATGAAAGATGCAAAACTTCAAGAACTCAACTCAATGCTTAAACATAGAATTCATCTTCATTCCAATATAAGAAACAATGTAAACAGATACATTAATCGTTTCAAAGCAAGTAACAATCTCCAGTAACTTGATGCTTCATCAAGGATTTTAAGTCAGAGCCAAAAAGCCTAACCTAGAAATCATTTATATATAAGGGCATCACGTCCTGGTCCAATACCAATGTAATGAATAGGCACACCCACTAGTTCTTCAATCCTCTCGACGTATTGCTGTGCAGCCTTTGGAAGATCAGCGTAGTTTCTGATTGAGGATATGTCAGTGTTCCATCCAGGTAAGGTTTCATACTCAACCTACATACATTTTCACAGTTGAAACTATGTGTTCAGGACTTTCTCAGATACTACAGGAACAAGTGAAAGTAAATGATTTGTGTCAGAGAACAACACTTACTTGCAGTTCTTCAAGAAGGCGAAGATCACCAGGGAATGATTCAACACGGGTGCCATCACTCTTCTTGTAAGCCACACCCAGCTGGATTTCATTCAGGTCAGAAAGTACATCCAGCTTAGTGAGATTGAGTGATGCAAAACCATTGATTTGGCAAGAGAACTTCAGTGCAACAAGGTCAAGCCAGCCACACCGACGAGGACGACCAGTTGTAGTGCCAAACTCTTGTCCAGCCAACCTAAGAAGGTCACCACCTGTGCCCAAATTCTCTGTAGGAAACGGACCTGAACCAACTCTTGTAGTGTATGCTTTCACCTGACAAAACAAAGATCATAACAATGCTTTCTTGAAAACTAGTGCATGGACAAATGTTTATGAGTATTATTACTTACCACTCCAATGAGATCACCAACAGCTATTGGAGCAATACCAAGACCTGTGCAGATCCCACCAGCTGATGGACTAGAGGAAGTAACAAAAGGATAAGTACCAAAGTCAATGTCCAACATTGTAGCTTGACCACCTTCAACCAAAACCTTCTTCTTCTTCTGATAAATCGCGTCATTCATGAAATGAACCGTGTCAGTTATATACGGCTCCAACCTCTCAGCATACCTCTTATACGCTTCAACTTCCTCCCTAAGCATCTCCGGAGTAAACTTAAACCCTGGAAACCTAGCAGCTGCATCCGCTAGTAAAACCTCAAGCTTCTGAGGCAAAGTATCCATATGCCTAAGATCACCAACTCTAATACCATTCCTTATCACTTTACTAGAGTAGCAAGGACCAATCCCTCTCTTGGTAGTACCAATGAATGACTTAGCAAGCTCAGACTCTCTGAGACCATCTACTTCTTGATGGAAGTCAAACAAGAGATGAGCCCTATCAGAGACCAAGATCCTTCCTTTACAGGAGACGCCGTTCGACTCAAGACCATCAATCTCTTTGAAGAGACCTGGTAGATGCACCACAACTCCATTGCCTATCACACAAGTAGTGTCCTCGTTGAGTATACCTGAAGGCACAAGGTGAAGAGCAAATTTCTTCCCTTCTGAGTTGTATATAGTGTGTCCAGCATTAGCTCCACCCTACCGTTAACACAAAGATCACAACTTTCAAATTAAAAACAAGTGTTCTAAAATCGCCTAGACACCAAACTAAAGACAAATCGGACTTAAATGAAATGATTTTTCTTGAAATATATTTTTAAAGCTCGGTCTAGTCATTCAAAAATCGGTCTAGGCACTCGATTAAACAATAAGTCGGACCTAAATGAAACGATTTTTAACTATTATTTTAAAAATCGATCTAGGTGTTCTAAAAATCGTAGGCTACTCCGAAACAACTTTTCTTGAACTATCTTTTTAAATATTTAATCGATCTAAGCGTCACCCTAATTATAAAGCACTTAGTTACCGGCTAGCTATTTCTTGAACATTGATAAAAACAAAAACTTTAATATTTGTTGATTAGTTAAAAATGTAAACTTTACCTGACAACGAGCAACGATGTCGAAGTGTTGAGCTAAGATGTCAACGAGCTTGCCTTTGCCTTCATCTCCCCACTGGCAACCTAGCACACCTGAGACTTGACTCAGTGATTCAATCCGTGCTAGAGACTCGGTGGCGGTTGAATCAGCTGCGACGCTGAGTGATGCTGAGACAGCTGGACGTTTAGCTGAGTAGGAAAGGGAGCTACGAGGGTGGTTGAGCGGTGGATAACGGCGGTAACATGGACCTCCGACGAAGAATCTTGGCTTGGTGTCGAGAGAGAGAGAAGAGAGAGACATGTTTTTGAAGAGAGAGGCTGACAACAAGTCTTTAGGGTTCGCCGGCGGACACTTGAGTACTTACTTCAAACTATGTTCAGGTGAATCTACTATTACCAGTTTACCCCTCGTTTGAACCAACGAAGTTGTACCGAACCGGGTATAACAATATAGATATCAAACCTAACCGGGTATAACAATATAGATATCAAACCGATCCATACAAAATTGGTTCAACATCCAACTAAACCGAAACCCAATTGAATAATTCACACTCCTTCCATTTTAAGAACAAAATATTATCTTTTTACAAAAAATTTATAAGTAATTAAATTATATTAGTTTTCTTAATAATACACTGTAATATTTGTAATGAAAATATCTTTTATGTTTTTGCAATCAGTAATTTAAAATAGGGAAAAATTGAATTAAAATTTTAAAATGATATTTTTATGTAATAAAGAAATATGAAAATAACAGTTGTTATCAAAATAGAATAAATAATTTCTAGTCCGAGTCATCAGTTAAACCGAAATATGGAGTGAATTTCGATTAAACCGAGACTAAAACCGGTCTTAACTATAAAAACACAAAGCAAGAAGGCAAAGAATTAAACTGAATTAAACATATGGCATGATTTTGATGGTATAACAAAAATATTTAATCAAACCGATCCATACAAAATTGGCTCCACTACCAGCTAAACCAAAACCCAGTTGAAAGTTTCATAATTTCTAGTTGGAGTTATCAATTGAACCAAAACATGGAGTGAATTTAGGTTTAACCGAGACTAAAACCGGTTTAAGCTATAAACACAAAGCAAGAAGCCAAAGAACTAAATTGAATTAAACACCTGGTATGACTTTGATGGTATAACAAATATATTAATCAAACCGATCCATACAAAATTGGTTCCACAACCAACTAAACCAAAAACCCAACTGAATAATTCTTAATTTCTAGCTGGAGTCATCAATTGAACCGAAATATGGAGTGAATTGCGGTAAACCGAGAATAAAACCCGTATAAGCTATTAAAGACACAAAGCAAGAAGCCAAAGAACTAAACATGATATGACTGATTAATTCCTTTTCAAAAAGAATGTGTATATGAATGATTCTGCCAAGTATATGAGTATATATGCTTTTGCAGCTCCTGAGGTATTTACTTCCACAAAGTTCCAACTTCGATCAGCTTGTTTTCCACAAAGTTCCAACTTCGATCAGCTTGTTTTGTGGAGACATTCTTGAGGCAAACCGTAATCTTTTGTCCGGTTCACGACTTGTTCTCGTCTCCATGGATCATTATGTAGCTTGTAATGCAGAGTTTGTAAGAAAGTAGCAAAGACATCATCGTGTTTCAGTTTAGAGAACTGAACAGCCCAGCCTTCTTTATGTCCATAACTAGCTTTCTGTCTTTCTGCTTCAAGCAAGATGGAGTCTCGGAACAAGAATCTTTGCCAGAGCTTCTTTACATTAGCTAGTCTGAACTGTATCTCTGTCTCATTGAATCCCTGTAAGAGATTTCAGAACAAAAACAAACAAAAGTGAGGTCAAGACTAGGAGCACACTGTTACAAGATTGTGAGAGAGAGTGAGTACTCGGAGAGTGTTTATGAGGTTTGGAATGTCATCTTCGCTGACACGAACTGCAAAGCTCTCGTAGTTGAGCATGTTCTCATAAGGTAAGTAGATTCCATCCTAATAAAGAGACATCATCTTTAGGAATGTATAGAGTGCGGTAAGAGTAGTTCAAGGTATATATATACCTGAATGATGACTGGAACACATCCTTGTAAGATACTATCTTCCATGCGACCGCTCCAACCATCTCCAGGGAACACACCACAGAAGATTGAAGAAGCTATGTCGTTGTGGTAGTTGTCAGAACGCGATGGAGTGACAATAACATCGTCTGCATGCTGCTTCCCTAGCTTCCCTTCTTTGTTAGGGCTTGAACCAAACTCTTCCGCTAGCTTCTGCCTGATTCCCATGCTATACCTGCATTAGATGTTACCAGACCATTATATCCATCTCCACTGTCTGAACATGATTCTTTAAGCAGAGACTTACGAATCTTCTGGCCTTCCATTTTCATAAGCAGGTCCAAGATTCCCATTAAAGTAAAACAATGTTTTCCTCTTTTCCCTTGGCCTAAACAACAAGAAGAAAACAAGTTTCAGGCTTTGTGTTTTAAGCGATTGTTCAAGAACCATCAGAGAATATATACCTATCCCAGTAATTGGCACGCATGGAGAGAGGATCAGGAACTTTCCAAGCAGGAATCACAAGATCTTTGCTAGGGTCAAAACAAGGATGATCTCCTCTCCTCTCTTCAGATATATTATCCCAGTTATCACCCCAATAAGCTGTTGTTGAATGGTTATGCTTAGAGTTTGTGTTACCCCAATGAACTAGCATCATGCTGTTCCATATCTCTTTAGGAGCATAGCAAGCACCTTCATCCCATGAGAAAAACTGCCTTTTCCAGGCGCCACATTAGTGTGTAGAACAAGGTTTAAGATACAATCCTAATATGTGTTTGCATCATCATACCCAAATATGGTCTCTACCAGATGAACGGTTCCAGTATGGATACTTCTCAACGATGTGTTCATAAGCTCTTTTGTAGAACTCTAAGGTAAGTGAGCTTCTTAAACCAGTATGATTCTGCAGGTAATAAAAATATATAAGCTCTCTAGAGTTTCTGCAAGCAGAGAATAATAACAAGGGTGAGTTTCTTGACTCAACCTGCATGCTAAGGTGAGGTGAATCATCAGCACGGTTTATAATGCACGAATCAAGAACAGGAACAAAGAAGTAATCTGCCTCGTCGCCATTCAGTGTACGATGAGCTGTTGCCAAAATGCTCTCATAGAATGCCATCTTCGAAATTACAGGAGACAAGGTTAAATTTCAATTCAAATCTAGGAGATAATTGTTGAGTTAAATGGTAATTCACTGAAGCTTTGTAGGAGACCTGGGAACCATATAGATAATCTGTCCACACTGTTGCATTCCTGTCATCATAGATCCTATTAACACACTCAAGCTTAAAATGCCGACCCTGCAACATCAAGTTCCAGCCAGATGAGGTTAAGGACTTTGTCATAAAAAGGTTTTAAAGTTTATTTAGAAGATATATGCAAAGTTTAGATTGTGACCTCAAGAAGTAAGCTATTGAAGTCTGGGGGTAGATCATAGATGTATATAAGAGGCCTCTTTTTCTTCACAACGGCACTTATATTAATGAGATTTCCAGGGACATTTGTATCACTTGGAACTTCGAGATGTGCTGGTCTAAGCCATTGAGGCCACTCTCCAAACGACGATAGAGTAGATGGAATACTACAATCTGTTCCAAACCAGCCTTTATCACACTATAAACACACACACTCGGAGTTAGGAAGATTTAGATTAAGAATATGCAAAGCTTATGACAGTGGGTACAGTATATTACCTGGCAGAAACCTCCTCTACATTTGCCATGTCCAGAGCACTGATTAACACAGGTGCATTGTACAGGTACTTCACAGAACCGTCCCCAAAGACAATCATACTTACAGTCACATTCTTCTTTGATATTCACCTTCATTGCATATGCATCTTCTGGATCCACATTGCACCATCCTTGTTTGCTAATGTTTGTTGTTAAAATGTCCAAGTCTGGTTTAGACCAATCTGTCATTTTAGGTTCTCCAGGATTCACAGGGGAACTAAAAACACGTGTGCTCTGTTAGATAGTCTTCAAGCTTGATGACTCAAGAAGAAAAGCATCAGGTGAACACTTACTTGATTTGGAATCCACATGACTCTGGAGCTGGACGATTTGGATATTTGGTGCCTTCTCCACAAAAGCACATGGCTCTTGTGGTATCACAATGTCTAGAACAAATGGAAACAACCCATCTACCATATGGCATCTCAGGTGTTTTCTCATAGTTGCAATCTAACTGCTCCTTTTGTGAACAGTCTTCACCTACACAGAGCCAGTCAACAGTAATTTCATTAAAACATCAATGTCAATGATTATGAAGACTAACAAAGGGACCAATAAGCATAAGTAAAGTACTAACCAGTAAATCCATGGAAGCAACGGCATAGTCCAAACTCATGGTTACAAACACCTTGACCACTACACTCATTCAAACACTTTCTCCCACCAATTGGCTGCCAAAAAACACAAACGTTACACCAAAACTGTTTCAAAGTATATGCCAAAACATTAATACTTACTTCAATGATGTCAACTTCTTTAACAACTGCATCACAACTAGAAAGCCATTGTCCGATCTCACCTTTCCACGATGCATTTCGATAAACCACAGCTCCATGTAAATCAGCAGGAAACCGACGATCAAAGGCAACAACAACAACCGGTTCACTTGAGTTCTTAGTCACTTGTGTGATTGATTCATTAACTGGTCCACAAAGACTCTGAGCTTGTCTTACACTAATGGTATCAAAAGAAGGCACCACAGGTCCAAGAAACAGATGAACAAGTGAGACCAAGAACAATCACAGAAGCAAGAGTAGCTATCTGAGACCATGTACACTTCCATTTCTGGTTAGATAACATGGTCTAATCCAAAGTTCTTAGCTTTTTTCAAACTTGACCACCTGAATCACAAACAATTCTCGATTAATTACAACCAGTTTGATACAAAACCCAATTCCTCACGACACAGAAATTCAGGATATTACAATAAACGTCCAAAGAGACAGAGCAGAAACAAGGGAAAGGTAGCCCAGAAGGTTAGGCAATAACAATATAATTACAAGTCGGCGCCTTTATTACAAAACATTAAAAAAGCAGTAAGCTTTGACCCAATAACAATGGAGTTTCCATTAACATGAAATGCAGAGAACAGTAATGACACCAAGAGAAGAATATAAACATTTGAAACGGACAAAACACAAGAGAATCATGTTTTCTCAGACATTAACCGGATCCAAAACAAGAAGAGACATTGTTGTAAGAGAAAGGAACGAGAGAGAGCGACAAAAACTCACCAGCTCTCATGGGTTTACAAACTAAACTCCAGCAATGGAGGATTTATATCATAATAATAATTACAGAGAGATTTGAATAATAATAATCAACCAATCACTATAATATAAAAAAAGCTTCCTTTGGAGATTTGTAATTATTAGAAAGAGAGAGACGGCCACGAGGATCTCTTGTTGGCTGGCTAGAAGCTAAGAAGAAGAAAAGCAATTTGATTATGGAAGTGGTCTTCGTCGTGTGCGTCATGTTCTTCCCTCTTCTTTGATTAAATTAACCTTTTTTTTTCTAATTCACCGTTTTTAAACCGATTCTAACCGGTTTAAACCAAGTCAAGTCAAACACACAATTTAATTTATTGAAATAGTCGTCGTGTCGTGTGCCTCATGTTTCTTTTCTCTGAATTAACTAATTACCTTTTCCTTAATATTTTTCTTGCAGTATTTCATCAGTTTTTGGTATTAAACCTTAAACAAAACCAAGTCAAATCCTAATCATAAGTAACGGTGATTAAAAGATGAACGGAGTTTTTTTTTATAATTCTGGGGGCGTTGACCGCTGTAGGCAAAACGGTAAATATGTCACTCCGCCTTTTTTTTAAATCATCGTTTCGTTGTCTGAGAAAGACCGTGGCGGCCTGGTGGGTGACGCATTCCTCTAAACGGACAATTGAGTAATTTACCAATTTAACCCCTGTTATAGCAAAGTGTTTTGCTTTTTCTTTGCGAGAATCTTTTTGAGTAATAATTGACAACTAATAGTCACGTGAGTTAAGCTAACTAATTAAACGTATCGCTTTATCATTGGTTATGATCTCAGCAAAGACTCTCCAACATTATAAAAGTCCTTTTTTCATTTGAATATTCTGAATTTTTATAAAATATGTTATGAGACATATTCGGATATCCAAAAAATTTAGGATATTCAGATCCGGATTCGCTGGATCTGTGACTTTAGTTCTGAATCTCTGTATTCGGTTATCCGGATTTCAAATATCCGTCTAGATATTATGATATCCGCGGATATCCGACTTTTGATCAAGATTCGTAAAAATAATTAAAAATACAAAAATATTTAAAAATACAAAAAATCTAAAATAATACATAAACTAAATATTTATTCAAAATGTATATATATATATGACATATAATATCAGTAAAATTAAAATATAATACCATAAAATTTATTTTATGTATAAATGCTAATGTATAAAATATAGTTATTAATAAAACTAAAAATTTATTATATTTTAAAAACATGAATTCAAATATTTTGATCTAAAAAATTAAGATATTCAGATCCAGATCTGGTTTAAACGGATTCAAGATTTTATTATCCAGATATGAATCTGACCACCCCAAATATCTTATTTTCTGAGCAAATTTCGGATCAGACTTGGATCTTGAATGATAAGTAGCATGCCTTTACCTCTCTAATTTTTATTTTATTTTTATTTTTATTTTCGCTTGATCCCTCATCTAGTTTATTTAAATGCTGGTTTTTGTTGAAACACCAATACCAATAGGAGGTCGTGTATTCCATTTGTAAGAGCTGTAATACAATCGATTTAAAAATGTCTTTACCAAATTCTAATAAGTAATGAGAAATGACTGTTGAAGAAAAATATAATATTCTGTTTTATGTTTTATTATTATTATTATCAACATCATTAGGTTCTGTATTCTGTTAACACATCGTTATCAGACAAGTAATATAATATTCTGCATTTTGTTAACACATCGTTATCAGACATGTCACAATTAAAAGTGTTGGATGCGCAAAACATGAATCCACCAATTTAGCTCAAAACCCAACCCAGATAGGAAAAGAGTCCAAAAAGAAATAATAAGCCCTCCGAGAAGCTGGGCCTATAGAAAAATAATTTGTCATTTGGGCCATTTACAAACATTATGCAATCTTACAACAAAACATTGTATTAAATAAATGAAGAAAACAATACCTAAACCAAGATTATGGATTTTTTTTTGGGTCAAAATGTTAAAAAAGATGATGATGATGATGGATTTTTGAGAACTTAAACAACGATACTCGACCCAAAAAGAGCAATAACTCAGTTGTAAGATTGACTATTTTGGATGAAAGAAGTTTTTGGACTAACAACTTATACAATCTATGCTTTAGATATATCATACATAACAAATTGTATAAATTATTATTCGTCAAAGAATTTAATATTTCCTTTTTAAAGTGGGATGTATATCACAGAAGTAAGGGCATGTGCAATGGGAGTGTTTAGTGGGTGGCTTAAAAGATACGGTCCACTAGCACCCTCTAAAATCAACTCTTGATTCCCCTAATTAAACATCCTTTTTGACTAGTTTTGCGGACTACACTGACACGTGGCAATCCGCAATTAATTTTTTTTTTAAAAAATAATAATAATAATAAGCACCCCATTTTTGGGTTACTAGGTTAAAGGTGCTTTAACACTGTTTCTTGGCGCCTTAACATTTCAGGTTCAACAATATATTCCACATTGATAAAAAAAATCACTTATATAGAGAACATGCATGCATGTGACTATGCTACATGAATTAAGACAAGGGATCTTACATAAGAAAGTTAATGTAACTAACACTATACTCAACAACTCTTTTTGTTCTTTAGTTATATTTTCCCCTTTCTCGCAAAAAAACATTTTGGAGACTATTAATAAAGCGGTGAACAAAATGCATCTAGAAATAAATAACAATAAGATCAATTGTTCTTATTCTTTACTTGTTTTGATTTTTGATTTGTTTATATATAAAAAGAAAATTAGGTTTGATAGATGAACCACCTCAACAATATTCCTTTGTACCTTCAAGCTCTTTATTGTTGAAAAATATTTGAACTTTAATTGAAAGAACTTTGGATGATTAAGAATCTAACTTATTAAATCTCAATCAGTTTCTAGAAAACCACAAAGGATTCTCACACTTTACACCGCACCAAAGAATCAGGACCATGCCATTTATGTGAATAGAAACAATCAAATAAATGAATTTCACCAAAGAAGTGAACTAGAAAATTGATAACATTTTACAAAAAAAAATTGAGAAAATTGATAACATTTTTACCAAAAAAGAGAGAAGAAAATTGATAACATACGCACGGATGTAAGTGAGCGACTTTTAATATCCATGGTAGTATACAACCCACCTCCAGACTAGCGCCAGGCACACTGATAGATCTAGAAACAACTTAATCCGGGGCAAAGCTTACATTTACAAATTTAAATTTTCAATAGGAAAAAAATTATCAAAATTTTGTATAAAATTACACTAATCAAAAAAAATTATGGTGGGCAACTGCCCCACCCACTTCACCACATAGATTCCGCCTCGCTAGACATGATAAAACACATATGCATGACAAACAAATAACAAGTGTAGTAAGTGATGTAAGAAAAAAGGTGTTGTAAGTACTCCTTCCGTTTCATATTAAATGTCATTTTAGAAAAAAATTTTGTTACAAAATAAGTGTCGTTTTCGACTTTCAATGCAAAATTTATTAATTTTATGCTGTACTTTATTTCTTTACTGGTTAAATATGGTTAAGTGTATAGGTAATTGTGTTTTTATATAGAAAATATGCAAAATTAATTGTTTTCTTAATCCGTGTGCAAAAAACTAAAGTGACACTTATAATGAAACAGAAGGAGTATGTCTTTAACTTGGTAACATTCTATGAATTTCAATTTAGAGTGTTGAGTGTTTACAAAGATAAAACATGTAAATATATTGTGGGCGGGTTACAAGTAAAATGTCGTGTTAATAAATTAATAATGTTGGCAAAGTTTGTCTGAAAAGTATAATATGCTTGGAGAATTGTTGCGAACAAGTATCTTGCTACATGTAATGGTCGTAACACGTATGGTCTTAATTCGACAGGAATAAAATCCTGCTTTTGATACATCTTGATTTTAAATACCCGAATGTAATCTTTCCATTAATAAATAAATTAAAACACACATAACAACATTTTTAACACATGCAAAAAGAAACATATGGAAACTAACTCCTCCATAATCCTTAGGCAAGCTATAAAACTTATTAAAATCTCTAGTGATCAGAGGACATATACCGATTCGGAATAATTTCATGACATAAAACATGTGTGTCCAAGCGGATATAAAACCATGTTTAAAATCTTATATAAAATTCTAGACTAAAAATCTATCGGTGGATTTTTTCTCGATCAGCTTGAACTTTTCCGTAAATCTAAGATACTCTATAAATTAATGAAAAAATATTAAAATCATGGTTAAGAGTGTGAGTAAATCATGTACTGATAACACAGTAGATATTTTAATTGACGTTTAAGAAAAATTTTTGTTCCAAATTATTTGACGTTTTCAATTTTTTATGTAAAATTTATTATTAATTAATGTTAAATGACCAATGATATTATAGCTTCTATTTTATTATTGGTTGAATTGTGGTTAATTAAACAATTAATGATGTTTTTTGTTTAGAAAATGAAAAAAAATTAAATGTTTTTTAATATATTTACATAATTCTAGAACGTTAATATAAAAAACGGAGGGAATATAGACTAGAGATTAATTATATAGCTAATTTTCATACGTCAGAGCTCGAATATAGCTGAAACAAAGTTGGTTGACCTAATTGATATATAAAGAGATAAAATGGACATTTGAAATAAAAAAACAAAAACTGAGGGGCTAAAATGAAATAAATAAGAAAAACGCCCATGCCGTGTCCTCGTGATCATCATCTATATAAAAGAAAAGAAAAATAAAAACTCAATTCTATCTGTATCGGAGAAAAACATTAAAATCGCAAAAAAAAGAAAGTTAATTCTGCGATTTGTTTCTGGTTGGGTTATTAAATTTTTCCTCTTTTAAAATCTACCTGCAAAAAAAAAAAGCTGTCTTTGTGAAATCTGGGAACTGTAAATCATCTACACGCTGTGTGTGAGAAAAGGTAGCTGCTTTGGTGTTCTTGAGGCATTGGTTTCAATGACGATGGCAGCAGCTGTAATCGTGCCTTTGGGCATTCTCTTCTTCATATCTGGCCTCGTTGTCAATCTCCTTCAGGTGGGTTTCCTTAAAGTAGAAACCTTTTTTGAGATTCCGTTGATGTTCTCTTGCGTTTCTAGATCTCCTCTGTTACCTTCTCCGTATTGATTCACTGCTTTTTAGGGTTTCAGGTCTGCTTAGTACAGGTCATTCTTCATGTATTTGTCGGTGCTGTTAAGATTTGAGAGTGCGTGTGTGTGAGTGAGAGAGAGAGACTAATACATATGATGAGTTTAAAGCTTAAAGTTTCATTGGTGTAGCTTCTTTCAGTGAACATAAGAGTGATTCCTTTATGTTGATTCACTAGACTAAGGGAATATTTGTCTTCGGCCAAGAGTTTCTAGGTTTTGGGCTTGAGGAAGGAACTTTCATGTCTTTAGCGTCAATGATCCTTTGTCTCTGAACTTTGTTTGCTTCTGTTTAAAGGTTGGAACTTTGTTTGCTTCTGTTTAAAGGTTGGAACCTTTTTTGGTTATTTCAGGCAATTTGCTATGTCCTGATTCGACCTCTGTCTAAGAACACATACAGAAAAATCAACCGGGTGATTGCTGAAACCTTGTGGCTCGAGCTTGTCTGGATTGTTGACTGGTGGGCAGGTGTAAAGGTATCCTCTTTTCCCTTTTTCTTAGTAAATTGATCAGGAAGCAGACCCCTTTGCCTGCCTACGTATTATCATTGTTACGGTAGCTAATATAAGTCAAGGAACAGATTGAGACCATCCCTTTTCCATTTAATTAGTGTTACATATGACCATGTGTAGTTTTTGCTTTGACTTCCTCTGAAGCTAATTTTTTCTTTTGCCCTAGATTCAAGTGTTTGCTGATAATGAGACCTTCAATCGAATGGGTAAGTTCCTGCATATTGGGAATGAAGAAATATACAAGTTATATATATGAAAGATTCTGTAGCTTCAGTGACTGTTTCTATACTTTTCTTCCAGGTAAAGAACATGCTCTTGTCGTTTGTAATCACCGAAGTGATATTGATTGGCTTGTGGGATGGATTCTGGCTCAGGTACCTAACTTAATCTCAGTCTTATGCATCTTTTTGTTTTTCTCGATAATCATATTTGCTTGAATGAGTAAATGAGGTTCAACATAAACCTCTTGGTGACTAAGCTTGTATATGTGCGATGGGACCACGTGCTGCTATCAAGTTTGTAGTGAGTAATATATAGATTCTCTTAGGTAGAAGTTTAGAGTCCTGAATGATCCACCAATGAGATTAGAGATAATATAACATCATAATATTTGCTCTAACATGCTCAATGTTATGCTGCTTACATCTTTAATGTATTGTCGTATATCCTCTTTCCTTGCAGAGGTCAGGTTGCCTGGGAAGCGCATTGGCTGTAATGAAGAAATCTTCCAAGTTTCTTCCAGTATGTGATTCTAGTAGTTTACTGATGTGCTTGCTAGATTTTAAACAAAGTACTCATCCTAAATTATATTGCTAAAGTTATAAACTTGGTGGCTTTGGGTTGAGAAAAAGATGATTGGTTTACGTTCATATACTTCATCTCCTTTTTATTATGTTACTTCCACTAAAGTATTCATAAACATAGAATTTTCGCACACATACAGGTCATAGGCTGGTCAATGTGGTTTTCGGAGTATCTTTTTCTGGAAAGAAATTGGGCAAAGGATGAAAGCACTTTAAAGGTATGGAATTATATTCTTCTTGTGCATTTTGTTTTGCTATGCTTACTTGACTGAAAATGCAGAATCTTCATTTCCACTCCATGAGTTATATGTGTTTATATAACTTTTCAGTCAGGTCTTCAACGCTTGAACGACTTCCCTAGACCTTTCTGGTTAGCACTTTTTGTGGAGGGAACCCGATTTACAGAGGCTAAACTTAAAGCAGCACAAGAGTACGCAGCTTCCTCTGAGCTGCCTGTCCCTCGAAATGTGTTGATTCCTCGCACCAAAGTAAGTTGTACTGTTTTTCTTTTTGCCTGAAGATGAACCTGGTGGTTAGTATTGACTTGTATTGTATATTTATTTCAGGGTTTTGTATCAGCTGTTAGTAATATGCGTTCATTTGTCCCAGCCATTTATGATATGACCGTGGCTATTCCAAAAACTTCTCCGCCCCCAACGATGCTAAGACTATTCAAAGGACAACCTTCTGTGGTAAGCAAGTAAAAGATATGATTAGGTCTTCGTTAAGCAACATATAGTACTTACATCTTGCACTCTCCTAATAACGATTTCATAGTATTCAGTGAAATGTCACCTTTGCTTTCATAATGTGTTAGAAACCATAGGGCTCATTGCATCTCAAAACAGTTTCTAACTCCCTGACCATTCCAAACCCTTTCTGCTGGTTTCAGGTGCATGTTCACATCAAGTGTCACTCGATGAAAGACTTGCCTGAATCAGATGACGCAATTGCACAGTGGTGCAGAGATCAGTTTGTAGCTAAGGTAAAGATTATGGATATAATGACAAAGATTCAATAGAGAGAAGCTAAGAGAGAAGTTCATTTTGACATACTCTCTATTCTCGACTCTGTGGTACAGGATGCACTGTTAGACAAACACATAGCTGCAGACACTTTCCCTGGTCAGCAAGAACAGAACATTGGCCGTCCTATAAAGTCTCTTGCAGTGAGTCTCTCAAAACATTCTCTTGGATCCATCAATTCATAAGCTCATAAAACCCACAAATCTCTTTTATTTCCAGGTGGTTCTATCATGGTCATGTCTACTGATTCTCGGAGCAATGAAGTTCCTCCACTGGTCAAACCTCTTTTCCTCATGGAAAGGCATTGCGTTTTCGGCGCTTGGTCTAGGCATCATCACTCTATGTATGCAGATCCTGATCCGCTCCTCTCAGTCAGAGCGTTCAACCCCAGCCAAAGTCGTTCCAGCCAAGCCAAAGGACCATAACGACTCAGGATCATCCTCCCAAACAGAAGTGGAGAAACAGAAGTAAAAGAAGGATCCTACAGATCACACACAAACAAGAAGCGTATCAGTTTTGTTATAAGAAACAAAAACACTCTCCAAAGATATCCCTTAATTATCATCAACTCCGTTTTGTTCAGCTACTAGTTCTATTACTGCCACTACTACTATTTACTCAGCCTGTGTCTCTTAGTCGATTGATGTAAAGGGTCATGATCATCATCCCTATTGCCCTTGTGATTTCTTTTTTCCCAAGCGCTTTAGGCAGTGTATAACTTTCTATTATTAGAAGTGGAACTTGGGATTGATCTTAAGACTTTCCTTTTCGATATTTCCTCTTTTTTTCATTCTTAAAATCACTAGACAGAGTATGCTATTAAAATAGATCCATATATTATTAAAACTGAACAAAACAGAAATAACTATATTTTATCAAATTTATTATATTTTTCGAATTTTTTCATATTTTTATTTGTTTTAATTATTTCTTTTCAAATAACCTAACAATATTTTATTATAAAAGTATAAAAGAAAACTAACTTATTTTAATTTTTATTATATCTTTTACATTTTTTTAGTCTTTCAAACTATTTCATTAATTGTATTTATCAAAATAATTGGATGTCATTTATTTTACGTGTTAACTATAATAGTTCCACTTGTTTGATTTTTTTACTAGTACAAAAGTTTAACTAGTGAAAAAGAATTATTTCTTGTTTACATAATCAGTTAATCATGTTTATTCAAGGATTTTCGAGTATAAGATTTTCAGATATTAAAATTAAGCTTTGTTCAGATATTATAAATCTTCGGACGAGATACGAATTAGATTTTTTCGGCTTCGATTAGATTTGGAAAAACTTAAAAAAATCTAAATAACTTATATTTATATATTTAAAAAAGTTATTAAATAATTTATAAGAAGATAAAAACTAATGTCAATCTTTAGTGGGCATTATGTAACCAATGTTAGAAGAGAAAGTTAACTAATAGACATTAGCTGAAGCTAATTGCATGATTATGATAAAGTTAACTAGTGGGCTTTTTCTTATGTCGGCAACAAGATTTTTATTAGAAATTTTGGGCCGGGGGACACACGTAGAGACAAAAATTAAAAAAAAGGGTTTTACATAAAATTTCCATAATGATTAAATTAATAATTATATACAAATTTCTGTTCAACCTAAAACCCTTCAAGCCGTATTGGAAGGGAAAAAAACCCTTGAAGCAGGTTCTTAGCGCCGCCGCGTTATTTCCCGACAAAACTCCGGCGATAAGTAACTGAACCCTAATTTTCTCCGTTCTTGCAGAACTCAGTCGCTATGTCTCAAAACACAACAGAGGTTTGTTATGTTTTCGATTGCTGTTTATAAAGTTTCTTCCTTTGATAGTTTTTAACTTATGTCTTCGAGGTTTTGGGTTTCTCCAGGGAGCTTCCCAAGTGGTTGATTCCGTTAGGTTTAGCTTCATGACAGAGGAAGATGTCCGAAAGCATAGTGTTCTTCAAGTTACAAACCCCATCTTGCTCGATAACGTTGATAGACCTGTCCCTGGTGGTCTCTATGATCCTCTTATGGGTCCAATGGATGAGAAATCAAAGTAAGGGTTCTCCTTTTTAATGTCTTTTATGTAAAGACTTGATTTTTATTCTTCTTTGTCTCTCTGCTTGCTTGAACATGTTAGGTATAATGGTAATTTGGTTAGGGTAAATGTTCAAGGAATCGTTAGATGCCGACAATGTTCAAGAAATCGTTAGACGCTTTATATGTGATTCTTTAGTCCGATTTGCTGAATAGGCGAACGTCTAGGGCTTTATATGTGATTATTGATTAAGCAGGCGCCTAGACCATTTTTTTGAGAGCCTATACCGATTTTAAAAAAAAAAATCTATAGGTCTGATTTGCCAAATAGACAGAGGCCGCCTAAATCGATTTTTAGAATACTGGTTATGGAGATTATAGCTTCCATGATTTTCTCTTCATTTGGTTTGCTTAATCTAAGCTTAACTTTTGTTCTCTTAATGCAGTTGTCAAACGTGTGATCAGAAAGGTTTTGCTTGCCCAGGACATTGTGGGCGTATAGATCTTGTCTATCCTATTTACCACCCTTTGCTGTTCAATCTCCTCTTCAATTTTTTGCAAAGGACTTGTTTCTTCTGTCATCACTTTATGGCTAAAAAGGAAGTGGTAAGATACATATATGTATATGATAACAAGTTTGATAAGAGTTAGCTCTCATTTGTTTTATTTAATTGCATTCTCGTTGGTTCATTGTAAGGTTGCAAGATGCGTCTCTCAGTTGAAACTCATCATGAAAGGTGATATAGTTGCTGCTAAGCAGCTAGCTCTTAAACCCAGCGAGTCACCTGAAGAATGTGAAGATTCTGACATGGGAAAGCAGAGATGGACACCTCTTCAGTTTGCTGAAGTGACTGACCTCATGAATCAGTTTCTTAGGTTGAAATCAAGGAAGTGTGAATCATGCAAAGCAATGTCTCCTAAACTAGAGAAGCCTATGTTCGGATGGGTTCGCTTGGTATGTCCTCTTGAAAGTTATTGGCTGTTTCTATTATCAAGTTTTATTCTTCAATAACAATCTTTTCAAACAGAGTGGTATGTCAGCGTCCGACATTGGAGCTAATGTAATGCGAGGGATTAAGGTAAAGAAGTCTGCTAACAGTGGGGAAAGTTCTGATGACGGTGATGACAGTGGTATCAGTGGATTACAAGAAGTTGAAGATGGTGCTAAAAAGAAAAAAGGAAAATCTTCGAAAACAACTAAAGACTATGGAGACCACAGTAAGGCTTCTAAAAGAGACCTTTTGCCGATTGAGGTTTGTTTCTAATATAATTTAACTTTACAAATAGGCGCAACAATTTTTTTTCACATTTATAATGTCTTGCTGTTTTATTACACTTGTTTCAGGTCAAGGAAATCTTAGAAGGTCTGTGGGATAATGAGTATGAGTTTTGCTCCTTCATTGGTGATCTTTGGAAGAGTGGATCTGAAAAAATGGACTATTCTATGTTCTTTTTGGAGAGTGTTCTTGTGCCTCCTACTAGATTTAGAGCTCCAACAAAAGGAGGTGATAGTGTAAGTACTTCTTTACATATGGAACTGTTTGGGCGCTTCTTTTTCCTATCTAACTTTTGGAGTTTAAGTTATAGCTGTTGGCATTGCCTCTGTGGGACACTTTCAGTGCTCTCTTAATTTTGCTTTCTATTATATTGTCCCTACTAACTCATGTATTTACTTTTTTTTTGCTACAGGTTATGGAACATCCTCAAACCGTAGGGTTAACTAAGGTCTTGCAAGCCAATATAGCCCTTGGGAATGCACGTACTAACAAATTAGAGCTATCCAAGATAGTTGCCAGATGGATGGCCCTTCAAGAATCAGTCAATGTCTTGTTTGATAGCAAAACTGCCTCAGGTTAGCTTCTAGCTCATTAGCTTGCTTTAGGTACATTTATTACTAAGAGTATCCTTATTCTTTTCTTGCTACTTGTAGCAACTGGTTGCCCCACTTGTTGACTGACTGACATTATGGCTTATATCCGTTACAGTAAAAAGCCAGAGAGAGGGTACTGGAATATGTCAATTGCTGGAGAAGAAAGAGGGTCTATTTCGGCAAAAAATGATGGGAAAGAGAGTGAATCATGCATGCAGATCTGTGATATCTCCAGATCCTTATATTGCTGTGAATGACATTGGAATTCCTCCTTGCTTTGCTTTGAAATTGACCTATCCTGAGGTATGATGACATATTTCTTATACCAGTAATTTGCACTTGTTATCTGTCGCATAGTTTAGTTACTTGATTTGACTTAAATCACACGCCCGAGAGTCTTAAATGGACGATATATTGGTTTATTGATGTGAAGTGTCATATAATGAAGACAACTATTATCTTTGCTTGTAATACTTGTCAAAATTGAAAACATAGTCTCTTTCCACAGCGATTACCTATAGGCTCTCTTTGTCCAATTTTTGCATATCCTCTAGTTTGGCTTGCATACTATGAAAATGTTTAGTGGGAACGCTTAGATGTACAAAGATACATGTCCGACCTGTATTGTAACCTTATGTATGTTTTTTTTCGGTGCAGAGGGTGACTCCTTGGAATGCTGAAAAGTTAAGGCAGGCTATCATTAATGGTCCTGACATTCACCCGGGAGCAACACATTACTCTGACAAAGTATCTACAATAAGGCTGCCTGATAACAAAAAAGCACGAATAGCAATTGCAAGAAAGCTACTGTCCTCACGAGGAGTCACTACAGAACTTGGGAAAACTTGTGATATCAACTTTGAAGGTAAAACTGTCTATCGGCATATGCAAGATGGTGACGTTGTCCTTGTGAATCGTCAGGTGTGTACACATACTGTTGATTTTATTGATATTGCGTATCTAAAATTGTTTCTCAAGTTCTCTGAGGTCGATGTTGGAAAGTGTCTTCTGAGTTGTCTATGTTAAATGTACTTACAAGTATTTTTCTTGTCATGGCAGCCAACATTGCATAAACCTAGTCTTATGGCTCACATGGTTCGTGTTCTTAAGGGGGAGAAAACACTTCGTCTCCACTATGCAAATTGCAGGTAAACTCCGAGGATATGCAAATTTTCATGTCTTTGTTGATCTTTTCCACATTCATTTTGATGTATCTCGAGACTGATTTAAAAACTACTTTGGTTCCAGTACATACAATGCAGATTTTGATGGGGATGAGATGAATGTGCATTTTCCACAAGATGAGATTTCACGAGCTGAGGCCTACAATATTGTTAATGCCAACAACCAATATGCCAGGCCTTCTAATGGTGATCCACTTCGAGCTTTAATTCAGGTTGTGCACCCAAGCTATTTCTTCAAACCCTTTTATTCATTTCACAAATTTAGTCATATTTATCCGCCTTGTATTTTACTTACAGGATCACATTGTAAGTTCGGTTTTACTTACTAAAGGGGACACATTTTTGGACAAAGAAGACTTCAATCAGCTTCTCTTCAGTTCTGGCGTGACTGATATGGTGCTCCGTTCTTTTTCTGGACGATCTGGCAAGAAAGTCACACAATTAGCTTCTAATGCAGAGCTGTTGACTGTCACGCCTGCCATTTTGAAACCAGTACCTCTATGGACAGGAAAGCAGGTAATACTCACTGATATTTGTTTGTTCTGTTTAAAATTCTAACCAAGGTGGTTTTCTCGTTATGCTTTAGGTCATCACGGAAGTGTTAAATCAGATAACCAAAGGTCATCCCCCATTTAGCGTAGAGAAATCTACCAAACTTCCGGTTGACTTCTTCAAATGTAGATCAAGAGATGGAAAATCTAAAAGTGGAGAATCCAACAAAAAGACCAAGAAGCAAAACGTTGATCTTAATGAAGATAAACTGCTCATCAGAAACAACGACTTTGTCCGCGGTGTGATTGACAAGGCTCAGTTTGCGGACTATGGGTTGGTTCATACAGTGCATGAGCTCTATGGTCCAAATGCTGCAGGAAACCTGCTTTCTGTTTTTAGTCGTCTCTTCACAGTCTTCCTTCAGGTTTTCTCTCATGAAATTGATAGTTTATTTTCATTTGTTAGAGAGTTTTTGAATCCTGAACTTTTGCTTAAACATCTTTCAGACTCGAGGTTTCACCTGTGGAGTTGATGATCTTATTATTTTGAAAGATGTGGATGAAAAGAGGACGAAGCAACTTCGAGAATGTGAAGGGGTTGGTGAAAAAGTACTCCGTAAGACCTTTGGCCTTGATGTCAATGCTGAGATAGGTATGTATTTTCTGAGGCAGAGTATGTACTTGATTATGTGTTCATGCTTGCCAACATGGTCGTTTGTTACATTGTATAGTATGAAGCATGAAAATTATAGTTTACCAAATAAACTAATCACAGATTACTGTCTTTCCTGCAGATCCTCAGGACATGAAATCCAGAATTGAGCGAGTTCTGTATGAGGATGGCGAACCTGCTTTGGCATCTTTGGATAGGGGCGTCGTAAGTGAACTCAACCAGTGTTCAAGCAAGGGGGTGATGAACGATTTGCTCTCTGATGGGTTGTTGAAAACACCTGGAACGAATTGTATCTCTCTGATGACAATATCTGGGGCTAAGGGGAGTAAGGTGAGTCTTTATTTACATTATCTAAAAGTCGATATGTAGCTTACATGTTTTTAGAACTTTCCTTATCTTCTTCTGCTGTTTATTTAGCTCATGGCAAGTTGTCAAACTATTTTTTTGGAAATGAGATAAAGTAACAGTTTACCAAAAGACAGAAACCTCTTGTTATATTTACTTTTTCAGTGGAGCCTTTATTGCTGCAAGTAAGTTTCATCACTTCTTTCTCATGTTATCGACGTTGTGCAGGTGAACTTCCAGCAAATTTCTTCTCACCTTGGCCAGCAAGATTTAGAAGGAAAAAGAGTTCCCCGAATGGTTTCGGGGAAGACATTACCTTGCTTCCATCCATGGGATTGGTCACCTAGAGCTGGAGGTTTTATTAGTGATAGATTCCTTAGCGGCCTTCGCCCCCAAGAATACTACTTTCATTGTATGGCTGGACGAGAAGGGTTAGTATAAAAATTATACTCGTTAAAATTTTTTAGTGTTCTTGTGTTGCATTCTCTGTGATATTTCTGGTAAGAGTCTTTGACATCTTTGTTCTGGCGCATTGTAATCACTTAAGTCATTCTGGTTTACAGGTTAGTTGATACTGCAGTGAAGACATCACGTAGTGGGTATCTGCAGAGATGTTTGATGAAAAATCTTGAGAGCCTGAAAGTTAACTATGATTGCACAGTCCGGGATGCTGATGGGTCCATCATTCAGTTCCAATATGGTGAAGATGGTGTGGATGTTCATCGGTCTAGCTTCATTGAAAAGTTCAACGAAATGACAGTAGTAAGCATTCCTTTTCAAACGGTTTAGCCTTTTCCTTATTTGTATCTGCTTTTCAGAAACTTATGCTGTTATTTAACTTTTATTCAGAATCAAGATATGATCCTTCAAAGATGTAGCGAAGACATGCTATCTGGATCCAGTAGTTACATAACTGATCTTCCTATTACTCTTAAGAAGGGAGCTGAGAAGTTTGTAGAGGCAATGCCTATGAAAGAACGTATTGCTTCTAAAATGGTGAGACAAGACGATCTTCTGAAGCTGGTGAAGTCAAAATTCTTTGCAAGTCTCGCCCAGCCAGGGGAGCCTGTGGGTGTACTTGCTGCACAATCTGTAGGAGAGCCATCAACACAGATGACGTGAGTTATTTTCCATCCTTATGTTGTGGTCTTGCTCAGCCTTTGCCTATGCTTTTGAATACCTAAGTGAATTATTTGCTTATAAAATATATTGCTGTCAATTTATAGGTTGAATACTTTCCATCTTGCTGGACGTGGAGAGATGAATGTGACACTCGGAATCCCACGTTTACAAGAGATCTTGATGACTGCTGCTGCAGACATTAAGACACCCATCATGACCTGCCCGTTGCTGAAGGGCAAAACAAAGTAAGTTGCTTAAGTTATGGTCACTTGATGGGTAGCTTCTCTTAGAAAGTATTTAGGATAGTAATATGAAATTGAAAATTTCTTGGCTTAAACTTTGTCATTTGTGCAGGGATGATGCAAGTCAAATTACGGATAAGTTGAGGAAGATTACGGTAGCAGATATTATTAAGAGTATAGAAGTGTCCGTTATACCATTTGCAATTCATGGGGGTGAAGTTTGTAGCATTCACAAGCTTAAGATAAATCTCTATAAGCCAGAGCATTATCCAAAGCACACAGATATTACTGAAGAAGACTGGGAAGAGACTATGACAGCTAACTTTTTGAGGAAGTTGGAAGACGCTATAGAGATTCACATGAAAATGCTCTTCAGAATCAGAGGCATAAAGGTTGAGAAAGACAACGGTCCAAAATCTGGAAATGAAACGGATAATGATGATTCTGAAAGCGGAAAACGCACTGGAGGTGATGATGAAGATGACGATGAGGGAGAGGATACTGAGGCTGATGATCTTGACGCAGATGCAAAGAAACGGAAGAAGCAAGCAACAGATGAGCAGGAGTATGAGGAAAGTTCTGATGATGAGAAGAATGAACCATCTTCAGCTAGTGGAGTAGTTGACCCTGAGATGGATGATGAGGATGAGGACGCAGAAGTTAGCAAGGAAGGGACCCCGGAACCGCAAGAAGACAAGGAAGATACCTTGAAAGCGAAGAGAGAGTTAAAGAATGTTCAAGAAGGGAGTAAAAAGAAGAGACAAAAATTTGTCCGTGGTAAAAACGACAGACATATCTTTGCGGAAGGCAAAGGAAATACATTTGAAGTCCATTTCAAGTTTCATAAAGATGATCCTCATATATTACTTGCTCAGGTATAAGCTACTACCCTTATGACCCTGACGTGTGCTAAGCTCTCATTCTGAAGATGGTTTATACTATTTTCTTACACAGGTTGCTCAGAGAACAGCGCAGAAAGTTTACATCCAAAACCTTGGGAAGATTGAACGGTGCACAGTGGCTAACTGTGGTGATCCTCAAGTGATATACTATGGAGACAATCCAAAGGAGAGAGCAGAGATCTCCAACGAAGAAAAGAAAGCCTCACCAGCTCTCCACGCATCAGGAGTTGATTTTGCTGGTCTCTGGGAGTTCCAAGATAAGCTTGACGTCAGGTACTTGTACAGCAACAGCATTCACGACATGCTTAACACTTTTGGAGTTGAAGCAGCTAGAGAGACCATTATCAGAGAAATAAACCACGTTTTCAAATCATACGGTATCTCAGTTAGCATCAGACACTTGAACCTCATCGCGGATTACATGACATTCTCTGGTGGATACCGTCCAATGAGCCGTATGGGAGGAATTGCAGAATCAACTTCTCCGTTCTGCAGAATGACATTTGAAACAGCCACTAAGTTCATTGTCCAAGCAGCTACGTATGGAGAAGTGGACAGGCTAGAAACTCCCTCAGCTAGAATATGTCTTGGCTTGCCAGCTCTTACTGGAACAGGTTGCTTTGACTTGTTGCAGAGAATGGATCTCTGAGATGAAACCATCAACACTATAGTGTTTTGATCCGAAAGTGGAGCCTACTGCCTAGTTTTTTCTCTAGTTTATGTCTTCCTATAAGTGGATAGATGTATCTGCCGACATGGAGGAAACGTTTGGAAGGCAAGAGCTGCATCTTTAGTGACTTTTTTGATCTTGATTTGATGTGTGTTTTACTGACGGTAATGCATTAGGCCACTTTTATTTGCATTTCTACCTAATTTATGTTTTGGTACCTTTTATTTTCTTAAATTATTTGTTGTCGGTTTTGGATTATGTGTCCTTAATCTAGTTCTGTGGTCTGGGTCACAATCAAATTTTTTGTCTATGTAGTTTTCAACTTTTCATCAACTGAACATTGGCCTGTTTGATTGTATGCCGTTCTGATCAAAATCTACAGTCAAAAGTTGGTTGTTTTTATATCATAGCAAATTAAAATTTTAAATTATTCTTATCAGTCATGTGGCAACAAAAGGAATAACATATATAAACTAAACATGTTGGCAACTTAACATTTGAATGTGTAGATCATATTCAATTTGTATAGATTTTGATTATATATTGTATTGTTTTTATTCTTATTAGTTTTTAAAATTCAAGGATTTTGTTGTCTACTATACCAATTGTGTCAAAGTTTGTATAGATAGGAGAAACATGGAGATTACAAATCTATGGGTTCTAAAACGTTCTGTCTACATCGATTATGCTCCCGCATATGAGATAGACGGTGGTCATTCGATTAATTTTCTCTTCAGTCCGATTTTTTCAAACATTTTACTATTGAATTTATTGAATTAAAATTTAATCTGTAAAATTAAATAAAAATATAAAAATAATCATTAAAATTGTATAACCTAGCAACATTTGAACTAAAAATAAATTAAAAGCTCTATAAATTAAAATTATAAATTTATTATACATTTTTAAATTAAATTAGATTATAAAATATCAAAATAATCCAGAAATAGTAACTGATTAATCCATGTTTAATTTCTGACTTTCTAGTTAGACGTTAGGTCCAACTTCGTCGTCCGACTAGCGCCTAACTAATTCTTGAACCTTGGTCTTTACTCTTTAGAATTGTACTACTTTCTTTTTGGTGTTTATGGAAATGTACATTAAACATTTTTTTTTGGTAAAACATTAAACATTTTAACATCCACACATTCTGATTTGAGCCACTTGAGAAAATAACACAAAGCACGAAGAGTGGAGACACATGAGGACGTGTTGACACTCTTGAGATTGCCCCTCGTGCTGTCTTGAAAGTCTCCCCTCGTAAATTTGGTCAGTCCTGTCCTGACATCTCCTTTTATTTACGTACTTGAGCTTCTTCATAAAAAAAAAAAACGATTGTTTACTTGCTCACTGATTGTTACTAGTATTTTATGTATATATATATTACAATTCTTTGTTTTTGCATGTAAGAAATTATCAATAATAGTAAAACCAATTGATCTACCATTAGATGCGTACCACTCAAATCGATGTCCTTCTATCGCTGCAAAAATGCTTGCATGTTTCACTAATATTTGCCTCTTCTTTCCCAAACCCAAGACTCATAGTTTTTTACCGTGTTCCCTTGATTTTCACCATTTTACTTCAGTTAGTTTCTTACATGTATAATTCTAAATTCGTGGCCTCGTGGGTTAGTATATGCTTTTGTGGGTCTACGACTACGATCATCCCTTGCTCATTAGTTGATAAATTATTTTATATTATGTAAATTTCAATAATTACTTAACTATTTTTGTTCTATATATGATCTGATTTTAAAAGCCTTTAAAAATAATAGTGATCTGATTTTATTTTTTATTTTGTAAAATAACTAACCTGCCTCCATGCATATATATGGCTGCTTTGCTTCGCTAAATTACAGTGGTCATGTCGAGGATTTTCATCTTTTGAATTGAGTTTCTTAGATTTTGAGTAACCATAGTTTAATTTAGCACCGCGAGGATTTTTGAAACGTGAGATAATTTATGGTAACAGTGCATATATAGAAAGTTGTTGAAATATATATGTATGTCAGTGTGTGTATTACAAAAGAAAAAACTGTGGAGAAGTAATGCTTTGACGAGTTTAGAAAACAATATGCAGAAAAAAAAGAGATCAAGGGTAAATATTTTTATAGAAGAATTTGAAAAATAAAGTCATGTTTTATGACTTTAAAAAAGGAAATCATATTGGTATGACAAAAATAATGACGTATCGTCGGTCACTTAAAAAAACGCGATACAAATATGAAATTACTATGCCACGTGTGTTCATGAAACGTTTACATTCACATACATACTCATGGATGATATATTTGTATTTTGGTTAGAGATCGTAAAACTGCTTGCTTGTATGAGCTTGATGAGGTGTGTTAAAAGTTGCTGTGATTGCATATTGTATAGTAAATGCGTAAACTCATATGAATATCTAACATGCTTCAATAACTAGCTTGGCGTTGAGAATCAAATGTAAGAGAGTAAACCTCAGTTCTTGAAAGTGATGTTTAGAGAGAAACACCCAATAATACAAAAGTCTGGATAATAAAGATTGATAGGTTATAATCTAATCTAATTTTAAGAGTGTTTTTTTTTTTTTATCAGGTGTTGGGCTTACGCCCCACCACCTAGACCCGGCGTCAGCCTGCGTCTGTACCTTGTAGTCATGGACACGCCTCCCCAAACCCCGGCCTAGGGCACTCGAACCTCCCACCTCTCGGCGAAGAAATTAATAATGGCCTAAACTCATATAATATCAGTCGAAAACACTTATTCCTTTCAAGAAAAAATCAAACTAAGGAGATTAAGGACACAAAATATTAAGATTAAACTTAAATATATGCATATCGTCATGCATAGACGTAGATCTCATAGAGCAGCTGAGGATGGTTGAGTTAGATATAAATTTTCATAAGATACATAGAATTGTTAGTTGTATAATTGTTTATGTAATATTTTTTTTATAGATTATAATAATATAAATATCCAGACGTTAAAAATAATAATCATACCGCTGTTTCAAAACGTATAGAGTTTTAAAAATTTAAAGATATGCAGTTGTCAAATAAGTTCTGCCATGACCAAGTTTATTAGATTATGGACTTTCCATTAAAATATGAATACCAAAACAGCCTAAACTATTCTAAACTATTTGGCAAAAAAAAAGAAAAACACTAAACTATTCTACAAGATGATGACAATAAATGACGTAAAATCTTATATTATATGATGTCTTAAAAGGGTGTTTTCATATGGAGTGCAATGATGTATGAACAAAAAACCTTCAAAATCATTTGAAAATATACAAAAATTTTCTACTTAAATCATTGGAGTAGTTAAGTTTAGATACTTACAAATTCTTTCCTTTTGTTAAAGTTTGGATCATTGTAGCATTTCTTTCTTGAGTTTCACTAATTTTCTCGTATGTGTACCCACCAAACAAGAAAAGTTAGTCTAAAGATTTTATTTAAACTTTATTTGAATACTACACTCATTTTTTTCCTCCTTTTATTGATTATTCACCCTTTTGCTTTAAAGGAAAAGAGAAAGTTATAGCTGCGTTGGTTTTAGATATAAAATACGATTATAAAAAAATTAACATGATAGCTTAAATCATAAAATACGCTCCTATCTATCATAACAAATCATGAGAATAATTGGTAGATTGTCATGAGTGTTGTGTGTATGTGATCGTGTATATGTATATAAAAAGAATAATGATATCAAAGGTAGCTAATATACACATTAGGTGAAGCCTAGAGTTTGTGGTACACTTCCTTTATATTTGAGTTGTCCGAAAAAAATGTAGTAGCTTACTATTTCTCTTCCACAATGTCCCCACCAACATACTATATATTATCTATATTAATCGGGACAATTGTGTTAGGGTCTGAATTTATAATGGAAAGAGTCGTGCAGAAACATAACGTGTAGAACGAATATATATAACAAATACATGACCAATGCAGAGAAGAAAAAAAAACTAAACATATGAGCTAACACAGTGATGAAGAGGTAGACAAACTTAAAAATATTTTTGTTAGGAAAACTTTAGGTGAAATTTTATAGGTAGTATATGAAATAGATTTTGTTTTTGCTATTTTTTTTAGAAAATAAAGGTGTATTCTTTTGTTGAATTAGTTCATTCCCAATTAAGCCAATATAAATCTAAAAATCCAATTAATTTTAAAATTTTACAGTTCACCATTATTAACTAATTAAAATTGTATTAAAAATCTAAATATTCATCATTTTAAAATAAATGCAGAATTAAATTACATCGTATCAATCATTTGGTAACATAATGTTAACGTTTGGATCTTATACATATCCGACTCTTATAACACAGTTTGTGAAAGAATATAAAATGGTAAGAGTTAGTAAAAAATAAATATAAAATGGCATGCACAATTTATAATAATTCATTTTTTTAGACTCCGAACGGTGACTAACCATCCTGTGCTGACTACCATTAATAACAATAAAACTTTCTATATATATATATATATATATATATATATATATATATATATATCTATGTATTTATACGATTTTGTTATTATTTGAACTGCATCGTAATTATCTCATATATTACCATTCTGAACTAAGAGAATCGTATCCACTTTTTACGGCAACAAAATTCACCCAATGAAAAATTAAGGGTTTACCTTTTTATGATCTAAAAGAAATAAAAATGAAATATAATAAACAAACAAAGGAAAACTCCAACACAAACGAGTAAAAATTTGGAATACCCAAACCTTATACACATGCGATCAACATCCATTCTCATCACCATGTCTTCACGGCGGACCCAAGGATTAAGCTCCATAACACCAAATATTTCTGAAGAACTATCTCTTTTCGTGTTTTAAAATGGTTGGTCAAAGAAAAAAAACACCAAATATTTTAAAAAAAAATATTTTACTGCATTTAGACCCCAATATATCATCTTACTACGTACATATGTATTTACTGCGGTTCAAACATTTCAACCTCAACAAACAGAAACACTATTTAGTCGTAGCATCAATAAAACTGTTTCAAATAAGAAACATCACATGCAATACAAATGTTCTATATAGAATTGATGATGTCATGACTCGACATCTCGATTTTTATTTTTAACATATAGTATATACATAAAACGTCACATCCAAAATAAAACCTAAGCACAAAGAGGGGCACAGATTATGGTATCTCTCTTTTTCTCTATACATATATATATATATATATATATATATATATATATATATATATATGTTAAACACACATAGAAGTAGTCAACAGAAACACATACAAATAGTCACAAGGTGTGGCTTGGGAGGGCCCAACGTCTTATAGAAGGCCCGAAGTCTTATTGTGTTGAAAATTTTACTCAACGTGAGTTTTACCTACTAAGACTCAATAATTGTCAATTTCTAAGAATGTTTCTCTAGTTTACATACTAAGACTATCCATTATTATTATATACTTTATGCTATGAAATTAGGTATGTCCCATGAAGCGGTTAGGAAAAATTTGGTTTAAAAGTGGTAAAAAGAAGGCAATTAGGCTAAATATATGGTTACTGGTGAAAATAGTACTCATGATTATAACCTACATATCTTGCCAAAAAACAACAATACAAGCGCAACAGTGAACATGAAATGTTCGTCGTGAACATGTGGTCCGTTTTGTGCATAAATAGTCTCATGATGGATATATAAAACAAAATCATGTCACCACGAAAAAACACTAGTATAAACACTATTATAAATGTTTGTGAAATGTGAGTTCACTAAGAATCAAATGCATGTATTCGATTCATGAATATACATACATATATATATATGGCATAAACAGAAGCAGAACTTAGTCTTCAAAGTTCTATAAACTTTCAAAAATATCAAATTCACAATCTCTAATAAAACTCATAAATTTCCTAATTCATATGACCAAACATCTTATGCATGAATATAATTATACTATGATTATTCTACTTTGGCTGTTAATATACTAAAATAACTGTATATGAAACTTCAAACATATTCAAAACAAAATATATACGGATTAGTTGGTACTTTTCAAGAAAATATAAATGAAAATATTTTCAATATTTTATAACTTTAATAATATAATAATAAGAAAAATAATATAAACCAAATTTATATCTTTAAATACATATTAACAAATATATTGTATATTTAATTTTATTACTAAATGTATTCATATCTATGTTATAATAACTACAACTCAAATAATATTTATTATTATTTATATTAGTTTTTATAAGAAATAATACACTTGGCATTGTATATATAATTATGTTAATATACTTATATAAATTTCTGAAATTAGGAGTTCTATTAATGATCTTTGCCAAAAATGAAGTCTTATAACCAGAACGAAGAAAACAATCACAAACTATATAAAAATAGTTTTCTTTCGCAATTTTGTTCGACCATTAATATTTCATTCTTCCATTGTTCATCGATTTGCGATTATTTAAATTTTACCCAATATAAAATTATGGATAGATATTGGGTAAAGAACTGAAGAAGGAAGAAAAGAACAGTGCCGCAGGATCTGCGGTGGGGATTTGGACATTCAATGATCTTTACCGTTTGAGGGAAAGCCGACCATTGATGCGTACACCAATGCAATTGCTTCCCCTTTTTTCTAACAAATTTTCTTTAATATTTTAACTTCTATAATAAAAATGGTATAAGTAATAACATAAGCAAAAGTTTATATATAATATATTTTGGTTTTATATTAGTCATGCATGTAGACTAGCAATATACAATCACAATCCCAAAAGCTTAATTATCGTGGATATATTTCAGTTTTCTCTTGGGTCCTCTACTTGATTAGCAATCTTTATTTATTGTTGAATTATCATGTGTGTGTTGTATTTTTATTTTTATAACTTAAAACTTCATGATGAGGACGGCATTTACTATATGTGATAATCTAAACTCTCAAACAAATTCTGAAACTTTATTTTATTTCTTTTGTCGGTTGGATTGATAACTCAATCTATAACCATCTCTACAATGTAAAGCAATGCAATCTAGTGATATTGAACTCCCATGAGGTGATTTCGTAGGTGAAATTTTAATCACTTGATTATGAACATTTCTCATTCTTAAATTTTATATTAATATCCTTAAAGATAATTGATGATAAACATATATTATTCATCTAATTTTATTTTATTTTCTACTATTCATCTAATTAATAATTTTAGTTATTATTTTTTGACATTTCACACATTTTAAATAATATATCTTTTTAAATTAAATATTAAAACCTATCATTTCACAGTTGACATATACCATATAGGCTTAAATTTGTAAACTATTTTAATTAATCTTTTTATCAAAAGAAAATCATTACTAAAAACTGAATTATTTATATTAGTGAATAAACAATATCGTATTGTGTATATACCTTTTTCTCTCTTGTAAAAGTGTTCACAATAATGATGTCTTTTTAAAACTAAAGGAATTTTACTTAAATTTCAATGTAATAAATTTCGCTCATCTATGAATACTGATTCCTTAAATTTATCCTCTTTAAAAATATGTATTTTTAAAATCTCAGACTGATAAAATGGCCTTCCCTTTATTTTTTGTTGTTGTTGTTGTTGAGAAAAAGCTGTTTAAGATAAGAAAATTTGTTTGGGATGGGAGCCAATCTCCAAAAAGCAGTGACATTATCTTTGTATTATGTATCTGCACCTCATGTGCTTTTGTATTTGTCTTTATGTTCATTTTTTTTGAACTAGTTTTATGTTCCTTCTTATGTACATATAATTCAGTTTTACTCATATTTGATATATGTAAACTCCAAATATTACATACAGCAAATTTATTAAGATCGAGTAACTTTATGTTTTGTCATAATTGGCTAAAGATTACTATCTTTGGTGCATGCTTTTTTTGTTACTCTTCAACCTAGCTAGCCCTAATCCTCAAGGCTATTCATATTATCTTTACTTACATTTGAACGTAGTTTGTATGAAATTGCATCTATTGTTTTAAGTATAATAATAATCCATAGAAGTGAAGTACTTTTGTACATACTTGCATGATTTTAGTATGGCAATTTGGTAATCTAAAAATCATGTTTCTTATATTATGAACACAATACCAGTATTATTAATTAAATCATGTTTCTTACGCATATACTCATCTATAATCTAATATATTAAAACAGAGTCCTATTTGAAAATTACCTTGGCATGTTTTTTTTTGGATTTATTGAAAAATGTTGTGACTTATCTATTAACTAACATCTATATTATTAAAATTCAAGTACAAAATTGGAATGTTTGGAAACATATATAGTAGACTAAAGGAAGAATGTTTGGAAACACAGATAGCAGATTAAATATTTTCTTCTATTTACACATTTAGTCATTCCATTTCTTTATTATTTACAGATTGTTCCAATATCACTTAAAATAATATATTTAAATTAATTAATTTCAATGGGTTGTTATTTCTTTGTCGTAAAAAAAACAATCTCGAAATATATAGTGTATGTTATATAAAACTATCTATAAATATAGTGTTAATTTATTTATTTTAGTAAAATATAAAAGAATCTAACAAAATTTTACTTAAAATTTTAAATATTTTTATAAAATTATACATTAATAAATTTCGTGAATAGTAATATAATATTATTATAAATTAATTTAACTAAGTTTTTATTATAAAACAGGAAAATAAAATTCTACATTATTTTTTTTTAATAAATTCTATAAATATATTCTCTATTATATAAAAATAGCAGTGTTACATTAGTTAAATATGGTAAAATTATATTAAATAGGTAAATTAACAAATTTTAAAACTGTATCTACTATTAACAAATACTACCTCCGTTTCGATTTAGTTGTCGTTGTAGAGAAATTTTTTTGTTTCAAAATAAGTGTCGTTTTATAGTTTCAATGCAAAATTTATTAATTTTATCTGTTATTCTATATTTTTATTGGTTGAAATGTGGTTAGGTGTATAGGTAAATATGTTTTTATCTAGAAAATATGTAAAATTAAATGTTTTCTTAATCTGTGTGCATAAACCTAGAACGACAAGTAAACTGAAACGGAGGGAGTAGTAATTAGACCATTTCAAAAATTAGTTAATATGACATATTTAATTATTTACATTAATAATAAACTAACTAAAGATTTAAATTTTATTTTTAATTATAACAAAATCTGTTGAGAAAGAATCTAACAAAATCTTAATTAAGAATTTAAAAATTTTTATAAAATAATACATTAATAAATTTCGTAATTAGTTATATAATAATATTATAAATCAATGTTAACTAAAATTTTATTATAAACAAGAAAATAAAAATTCTACTATTTTTAATAAATTCTATAAATAAACTCTGGATTATATGAAAATAGAAGTGTTACATGAATTAAATATGATAAAATTATATTAAATAGGTAAATTAACAAATTTTAAATTCTAAAGTTTTTCATATAAATAAATCATCATTCATCATTAAAATAGGCTAAAATTCATAAAATGTATAATAGCTTTATGCAAAATAAATATTAGATATAATAGATTTTTTGAACAATCACAGTTTTGATAATCATCAATTAAGAACCAAATAAAATAGTCTATTTTTGAACATATAAGATTTTGAATTTAAATATATTATATATTTGATATAATAAATTTTTTAAACAATAACGATTTTGATAATGAATCAATTAGGAACCAAATTTTTTTCCAGAATATTCCTCAACTCATTATACCATATATATAATTTGATAACAGAATTTTCAATCCTTCTAAAACGTGTGCAACACCCACCGAATATTTTGGGTATATAAATTTGGTACATTAATAATAAACCAACTAGAATTTTTTTTAATTATAACAAAATCTGTTGAGAAAGAATCTAACAAAATTTTACTTAAAATTTTAAATATTTTTTAAAATTATACATTAATAAATTTTGTGATTAGTAATATAATATTATTATAAATCAATTTAACTAAGTTATTATTATAGAACAGGAAAATAAAGTTCTACACTATATTTTCATAAATTCTATAAATATATTCTTTTCTTATATAAAAATAGCAGTGTTACATTAGTTAAATATGGTAAAATTATATTAAATAGGTAAATTAACAAATTTTAAAAATTTATTTACTATTAACAAATATTAATTAAACCATTTCAAAAATTAGTTAATATGACATATTTAATTATTTACATTAATAATAAACCAACTAAAGATTTGAATTTTATTTTTAATTATAACAAAATCTGTTGAGAAAGAATCTAACAAAATCTTACTTAAGAATTTAAATATTTTTATAAAATAATACATTAATAAATTTCATAATTAGTTATATAATATTATTATAAATCAATGTTAACTAAAACTTTATTATAAACAAGAAAATAAAAATTCTACTATTTTTTTATAAATTCTATAAATAAACTCTGGATTATATGAAAATAGAAGTGTTACATGAATTAAATATGATAAAATTATATTAAATAGTTAAATTAACAAATTTTAAATTCTAAAGTTTTTCATTTAAATAAATCATCATTCATCATTAAAATAGGCTAAAATTCGTAAAATTTATTAAAAAATAGTATAGAATTTATATCAAATACATTTATAAAATAGAAAAATATCCGCACGGACGTGCGGGTTAAAATCTAGTTATTAATTAAACTAGATATATAACTAGAAATAATAATAAAAAGTTTGGAATTTTTCCTCATCTTAATCTAAAAAATATTAAGGTAAAAATTCTCCAATTCTACTCTATAATTCACTCCAAAATAGAATTTAATATAAAAATACTTTAATTTTAATGGATTTAGTTTTTGACTAGAGTAATAATTTTATTTTTTTGTTCAGTACTTAATTTTTCATTCCAAAATAGAGTAGAATTAAAGCAAAATCTAGTTACTCCATTTTAAAATATAAAATATATTGGAAATGCTCTAACCAAATCATTTCATCCAAACATAATATAACTATTACACATATTTTTATAAATCATATTTTCATGTTTAGATATTGAAAAAATTTATACATCATTAAATAGTATTACATTCATTAAAACTCAAGGTATTCAATATGTTAAAATCAACATATTGTCTACTCTTGAAATGTTCTATCCAAAACACGTTAATCTGTCTTAACCACTTAACCGCACCGTTTATTCTAAACTATGTTCTTAGTAACACAACCTCTAGTTAAAAAAGTTTTGTCTTAAAGTTCTACAAAGAATAATGACCTACATATCTGAATGAAATAATTACTTTGCGTAGACTAATATACATTCGTATTTGACCTGCTCTTTTAGTTTTGTTTTTCTTTTTATTTTTTTGGGTTAAAATCTGTTTTTTTTTTTCTAGTTTTCACTTCAGGTTGCACCAAAAAAAATAAAATCACTTCACAATTAATACTCTCTTTCTCTCTCTTTGCAAAAAAGGACCTCTCTCTCTCCCCATCCCATCACAATCTCCATCTTCATCTTCATCTCCATCTTTGTGTCTTCTTGTATAAAGATAATCTCACAAGAGTAAAAACTATTCCCTTCTCTCTCTTTTTCTCTTCACCATGACTGATCCTTATTCCAATTTCTTCACTGGCTGGTTCAAGTCCAATCCCTTTCACCATTACCCTAACTCTTCCTCTAGCCATCCTCCTCCTCCTCCCTCTTCCTTCTTATTCCCTCACTCCGGCGACCTCCACCGTCCACCACAACCACCACTACCGACTCCTCCTCCTTCCCCTCCTCTCCGTGAAGCCCTCCCTCTCCTCAGCCTCAGCCCCGCCAACAAACAACAACACCACCACCACCATGACCATCAACTCAAGAACCACCTTCTATCTCCATGGATGTTGACTACGATCATCACCATCAATATGATCATAACCTCGATGACCATGACGTCACCGTTGCTCTTCACATAGGCCTTCCAAGCCCTAGTCCTCAAGAGATGGCCTCTTTGCTCATGATGTCTTCTTCCTCCTCTTCCTCCAGGACTCATCACATGAACGACAAGATGAAAGATCTTGACAACGACTACCATCAAGGCGGCGCCGGAGGAGGAGAAGATGATGATGAAGATTCAGTCGGTGGAGACGGTGGATGTAGAATAAGCAGACTCAACAAGGGTCAATACTGGATCCCTACACCTTCTCAGATTCTCATTGGCCCTACTCAGTTCTCTTGTCCTGTTTGCTTCAAAACCTTCAATAGATACAACAACATGCAGGTTCTTTAATCAAAACTCGCCCTAATCTTTTTCTATGTATCTTAATATATGCATATGTTTTGAAAAAAATCGTTTTCTTATGTGTAAATTACTTTGTTTCTTCATTTTCCGACTAATATTTTAAATTAATATGGTGAAAATAATAACTGAATATCTGCATATGTTTTGAGAAAATCATTTTCTTATGTGTAAATTACTTTGTTTCTTCATTTTCTGACTAAAACCAAAAGGTAAAAACCAAAGAAAATTTGTTTACTCACTAAGTTTCCTCGAAAAGACAAAAAACAATAGACTCACTTTTAATTTGTGCACGTATGTGTATACTGTTTTCAAATCTATTAAATGACGTAGTCTTTGCTCGCTGATGCATGAATAAATCATTGCATTACAAAGAACCGAGAGACTTCAGACTGTTAAGACTGAGACTGAGAGTGAGATTTAACAAGACAGTAAATGTTCTTTATGTCTTTGGTACTTTCAGAGTCTCTGTGTCTTTGCTGCTTTTCTCTAGTGTGTTATCTTTTTTCTTGTATGGGAGTCTTTTAATGTCTAACGTGTAAAATAACAGTACTCATACGATTTCAGATACATATATGTATATATATATTCAGTTAATATAAACATATATATGTATGGCTTCATTTTCTCTATATGTCAGCTTGATAAGATCTTGTAATGAACATGGATTAAGCATTTTGCTTTTTTTTTTAGTTTACCCTTGATTATTTTGTTTACCCTAAGCATGCATTTATATATCTTATTTTTAGTTTATGAAGTATATTTCTATATTTATCACATTTCAGAATTTGTGTAACATCTTTGTTGGATAAAATCTTCTTGATTATTTACATGTCATATGCTTTTCAAGGTCAATATGCAAGCTAATCTATGTATGGTGGTTAGAGTTGTCAAAACATCTTAGAGTAGACACATGTTACCAAAATGGCTAATAAACACATCATATCTTATCAACTTTCTGGACATATTTACTATGAGTTATTCAAACCTTGCATGATCATATTTGTTTTTCAGATGCATATGTGGGGACATGGATCACAATACAGAAAAGGACCCGAATCTCTAAGGGGAACACAGCCAACTGGAATGCTGAGGCTTCCTTGCTACTGCTGCGCCCCAGGATGTCGCAACAACATTGACCATCCAAGGGCAAAGCCTCTTAAAGACTTCAGAACACTTCAAACACATTACAAGAGGAAGCATGGAATCAAGCCTTTTATGTGTAGGAAATGTGGAAAGGTTTTCGCGGTCCGAGGTGACTGGAGAACACATGAGAAGAATTGTGGCAAGCTTTGGTATTGTATTTGTGGATCTGATTTCAAGCACAAGCGATCTCTGAAAGATCACATCAAGGCTTTTGGAAATGGCCATGGAGCTTATGGCATTGATGGGTTTGATGAAGAAGATGAGCCTGCCTCTGAGGTAGAACAATTAGACAATGATCATGAGTCAATGCAGTCCAAATAGCTTATATAAATTAGTATAAGTACTTAGTTTTTCAGTATATATATTAATTCTAAGAATGCCTAAATCTATGGACCAAGTTTTGGTGGAGGTAGGGCTTCTCTAGTAAGAGCTATATGATCATCTAAGTGGTCATATGCAAAAATGATCAGGATCATCACTTGGAAATTTTTTAAAATGTATCTACTTGAATTTATTACAAAGGAATGTATAACTCCAGCTAATGAGGTTCTCCACGATCTCTACTTGTTTATGTATTATTTTGGATTTAGTTTACTTTTCGTTTCGAAGGAAATAAATCATAAACATTTGACCTATATTTGATAGGATAGTAAAATACTACAAAAGTAGATGCTATCCATTCATGCCTGCATTATGTTTAAGAGTTTTCTCGAAACATATATATTATATTCTCTAGATCATAATGAATACTTCCATAATTTAATTCGAATAATAACAGATTCTTTTTTTTTTCTGAAAGACAGTTGCTTTCTAGTGGAGTTATCTTTGAATTTATTATTTAGTAGTACTTAAATTATGCTACTTAATTGTCTAGTGACATCATGGAGAATAATGAGAGAATGGACACTAGAGAATATTACTACTCAAGTGCCAAACTTTCTTAGGAAGATCAAATATCAAGTTATAGAATATCAAACTTCATTTTTTGTTTTATAATGATGTGATGATGCTATGCGGATGCCATATGGTTGAAAAATATTATAATACATATATTTATGTCGATCTTTTGGGTTTAGTGATCTATTTATATGTTGCTCTAGTAACCAACTGTAAAAATACTTATATAGTTTGCCAGATAACTTTTGTTGGTTATCCTGTTTACTATCCCTAATACATTGTTGACTGTCTTACCCTAACTTGCTAACACCAATGCGAAGAAACTTATTAATTCACTGTTCATCGCAAAGAAACTTTTGAATTTAGATGGTCACAAATACTCAAAAATGAAAATTCTGAAAACTTGCACATGCTTTTCGGAAAGATTGCTAATTTGTATAATTTGATCAAACTATATAATAACGCATAAATAGTGTAATGTACAATGCATTGTTATTCAATTATTTTTTTCCTTGTGCTAAAGCATGTAACTATATACTTTCTCCTTTTCAAAAAAGAGTTGTTTTAGAGTTAATTTTATTTCACAAAGAATATCGTTTTACATTTTCAATACAGATTTTAAGCAGAATTCAGTTTTAACTTCATTGTTTTAATGTATTAAGTAGAATGAGAAAATAATGTTAATATATTAATTAAGGGGAAATTAATATTTTTAATTTATATGAAAAATGTTAAAGTGGCTCCATGTGAAACAAATGGAATATGTTTAATCAATTTTCATTGGCTTCTTTTCGATATTATTGCCGTATGCACTTGTGTTCAGGCTAATGTTTTCACCATATTAAATTTGCATTTGGTAATTAAATGCAGCTCTTAAAGTCAATTCTTGATGTTGATAAGAAAACAAATCATACTACCGGACTGCGAGTGATTTTTCTTGCTATTGTAGTCACTGTTTTAATTGTGTGTCAGTTTGTTGGTAGTGTTAGAATTCAAGATCCAATTTAGATCTGATTGTGAAACTGTGATTACAGTTAAAGAGAGGCTTTTCTTCCAGCAAATAGCTTTTTCAAAATGCTCTCTTTTTTTTCTTTTCTACCTTTTGTTAGTGGAGAGACATATTTGCTCGTTGAAAGAACATCAGACCTCTTTATCTATAAATGATTCACTTTTATAATTTTATCTTAAAATTCGAAACCAAATGATTATCTCTCTATCGAGGCTTATATATACATAGATATATATTAACCTAATTTCATTTATGTATAAAGGTATGAGTAAACAGTGAAAGTTCCCTGAGTGCTGTATCTGCATACGTATGCATGCAGTCATGTGCATACACATGTACTTATAAACAAAAGTTATTTACTTATAAACAAAAGTTATTTACCCATGTATGAATGAATGTACACGAAGATGATGATAAATGGGTGAAGAAGGGGCAAAAAGTAATGTGAAGGAGAGTGATAAAAGACAAAAGAGAAGAGAGTGGAGCCCTAAGGGTGTGATGGGTTGGGCAGATTTGGGAGCAAAGATTGATGGTATCAACAGTTCTTTTTTTCCTCTCTCTCTCTAACTCACTGTTATTTGATTTGACATCTCATTTTTTTCTTTGACCATTTCTCTCTACCTACACACTCACACAAATGACATAACTTTCATAACTTCTCCATTTAAAACCCACATGCTTGCTTCTTTTATATTATTATACAACTTTTTTTTTGAAAAGAAAGATTATCCAACTTTTTTTAAGTATTCGAAACAAATCTAAAACGCTACACTAATTGTGTCATATACCGTAATTAAGTACATAAATACAGCGCTAAAAATACAAGCATGTTAAAACATATTAAAAATTCACTATACATACATTATTTTATTTGATCAATTATTTTTTTATAGTTTTAAACCAGTAATATTTGAATAAATGCGAAAACTGATTTTCGATAATTTAACATGATTAACTAATAAAATCTACATAGAAAATGTAAAACATATATTTTAAAAAGTAGAAGAGGATTCAGGTCTGTAATTTAGAACTATGGTAAAATATTTTCTGCATTGATACAATGGTGATCTTAGCATCGAATAACACGAAAACATGTCTATAGACTATAGTAAATGCCAAGAATTGTTAAGGATGAAAATTTTGGCATATCAATTTCATGAAAATAATTCTGAAGAACCTTTAAGAATATACATAATACGGTGATGTATATAATATAGTGTATGGATTGTTGTTACATTGGTCAGAAGCAGCAATTAAACAGTGGAGAAACTGAAAATGGTATAAACGCACATCTTTAAATAATGTAGGATTCAGACAACATTTATTACCAATCAATTTCCTACCCCTTTGTTGGGAGAGTATAGACCATCCCTACCTATCTTCCTTTGACCCCTCTCTCATCTTCTCAACACTTCTCCACAGTTCTCTACCGATTAACACTTCAGTGGTTCCTATTGAATGTTGTTATATCATATCTTACATGCGCCTAGTCATGCATAGTTGACAAATAACATGTAAGTAATAAAAATGTTTTCTTTAGCTGCTTATACCATTATTCTAATTTCGAAAAAACGTTACCCAAACATTTTTATATACCATTGATGAAAACATCTACATTATATTTAGTCACTTTATATTTTTCGGAGTCTATGCATTACTATAGTTAGATAATAAAATATCATGCCCAATAATTTGTAAACCACTTTCTTTTTTGACAAATTTTTTAAACACTTCGTTAGAAATCAAATAGAAAATTGAATAACATGAAAATATAATATCTTGTTATAAAAAGTATGTTTTCCTTTTAATATAAGCATATAAATAAACCATATATATTAGTAACTAAATTTAATAAGAATTTGAATTCAAAAATTTACAACTTAAGAAAATTGCTTATACAGTTCTAATTTGCCAATAAACTTATGTCCAGTTGAAGATACACATGCTTATATATTAAATTACATGACAAACAGAAACATAAAAGTAAAAGGAAAATTAGTAATACTAAATACTAATTAAAAAAATCGAATCTCGAAACTGAATTGTTCTATATAAGTGTGCAAAAGACATTTTCAAAATCCGAGCAATATATATTTGGACTTTTCTACTGTTGCCGGAAAGAATCCGAACATTGGACTTCACTTTGTTCGGTAATTATGCTGTTACATTAACTAACACGGTAAATTCATTAAACCTAAGTTTATTACATTGGTTGTTTTAACGTATAAAATGTTTCTTGTCTGATAAAAACTTCAATAAAAGCCGTAAAATCTGCTTTTAAAATCCCAAAGCTATATATTCTACTAGATTCATTAAACGAAATTTAAAGTACTTTACAATTTCCTATAATCATGTCGAGAAATGAAAATGTACTTAAACTAGTTGCTCAAATTTATTTACTGTTCATATTCCAAGGCTGATCTGAAGGAGACAGCTTTGTCTGCCGTGGCTCAAATCTCCATCTCCCTTATTTAATCTAATGGACACACACGTATATGTTATGTGTACACTGTTTATCTTTTTTCCTATGTTAGAAAAAACTTTATTTAACGTATTCGTTTTGTCTATACATATACGTAAAGATCTTACGAAACGATCAATGAAAGGAAACAAATAATTAAGTATACATAAAGAAGATTAATGTAGCTATTGTATGATTTTCGACAACTTTTGTTTAAAGGAGGCCCCAACATGCAAAAGAAAAAGGGAGAAAGAGGCCAAAATTGAGCTTGCCTCATGATTTAATCACGGGTACCTCAAAAGAGCAAACAAAACAAATTAGTTTCAGATTTATTTTTCGGGATAATAGTATAATATTTATCGTACTAAAAACAACATATCTCAATATTTACTTATTTTTGAAGTATATTACAATTGAATTAGTATAAAACAATATATTAGGCACACAAAAAAGAAGAGGAATAAAAGATGGAACTCGGTAACATGTAGGTATTATATAGTATGTGCCTTTTTTTAATACATCCCCTAAATAAAATTTCATATCTTGTACTAATATATAATTGTTTTTAATCGTATTCGTGATCTTTTAAAAAAACATCATTTAATCAGACAGTTTTGTGTTTTTGGAACGATTTAAAATCATCTTGATTCTTCTGAAACCGATCTGTTCTTCTCCATTATTAGCGGTATCAAATATTTAATGCTAATTTTACATGTTGTAGTTTTGGATCATTTTTTAGTTTCTAACTTTTTCAGAATTCAAAAAATATTAAAACATTGTTTTCTTCTTCTTGTTACATCGATACTATATTATATAATCGTTACAATTGTGGTCTTGTTGGCTCGTGATCATTGTCCGAGCGTGTTCTTTTGTCCATATTCTTTATTTGATCAACTTTAATTTTTCTACTCCTGTTAAAGCTATTTGATCATCATGCTTGTAGATTCTCCAAGTTGTATGTAGTGTTGGGTTTCTTTCACCAGCGAATATTATCCCAAGGAAATATATAATAGTTAAAGAAACAATAACACGAAACACTTTTTTTATCAAGTTTTAACTCTTTAAACAAAAACAAACTATTGAAAAATCAAAACCTCTTTACTAAGGAGGAGAGGTTCTAAAAGTAGTTTTTCATTCAGTATGATAAAAAATAATAATTATAATGAAATACACAAAAAATCAATTGATGAGTATATGTGTATAATAAGTTTAGTCCATAGATGAGTATATGATATGTAAATGTGACGTCCTATGTTTAATTTCAGTGACATTTATTTGAATGAAAAATAAAGGTGACACATATGCATCACATACGAGCACATACAACCGCAATGTATGTTAAGCACTGAAGCTAGAGGGTGAGATCATCCCAGAGGTACCACACAAAAAATCCAAAGAATGTGAAAATCATATCTGATTGCATTGGTGTTTTATATAAGAAAAATATAATATTACTCATATCTTTATATATGATTGGACATGGCATCGACTTTTGTCTTTCCAATTACTTTGAGGAGAGATTCTATTTTGAGGTTGACATAACTCCTAAGAAATACCCACACTCTTTCCCCCCCCATTTCCCAATTTTACCCATCAACCTTTCCTACATTAATCACCCATAAAAGTATACATATAAATGTATATATTTATATTTATCAACAGTTTTAAATTCATCATTTATCATGTTTTACAATAAATAAACAAAACCAAACACCTTGGTCTACTGTTAAGAGTAATTTCACCATAAAATCATTTAATTTTTTTTTGCCATAAGGACACCCACAATGGACTTCATGAATAATTAAGGATTCGATTATTAAAATCTCTTCCTAAGGACCGATCTTTAGAGAGTCCTTACACTGTTTGCGGGCCCCTGCGATACGTGGCGTCCCGCGATTAGTTAATATTTTTTTATTTTTTTATAATCTGAAAAAAAAAATGAATAGTTAAGGATTCCCGGTGGGTTTCACCGTTGCAGATGCTCTAACATCTCAATCCTCACTCCAAAATTTACTTCAAATTGATATGAAAGTCCAAACATTCTATTTATTAGAAATGAAGTGATAAATAAAAAATAAAATATTACTATATATATGAGTAATATTTTTATTTTTTGCTCATTATTTTATTTTTATTTTATTTTAAATAAAATGAAGTAAATTATGGATTGTGGATGAAAGATGTTAACGTTTCCCTGAGATGACACTTGCACTAAATAATTCACATGCAGAGTTAAATCTATAATAAGAATTGGTTATCCTTTGACTCAATAGTTCATAGTCGGGCCAAAATTGTTTTAATCACACTACATCACGAGAAAACCTAACAAATCGATAACACTTTAATTATTTAGATGCTCCATTGGATATTGAATTGATATCAATTTCATGAAGTGGAGAGTTTCTGGTCAACTCAGTAGTAACTACACATGTTCTAAGAGTAGTCTCTGTTTACTTTGACAAAAAAAATGGACCACATACCATAAGTAAATAGTCAGTGAAGGTTTTTTTTTCATTCAGGTACTCGTTCTTTATGAACAGTAGTGGACATTGATATGAGCAGGTCTGTATCTCTCTCTCTGTTAATTATTTTTTTTCCTTTTACTCGTTTATATTTTTTCATCTTTTTGTCTTTTTATTTTCAACCCTCTCTTATTTGTCTGCAATAATGTGCTTTAAGTGAAATATGTCTTTATCTCCTTTCCCATACCTCCTTTGTTTTTCTTTTTGTTCAATTACTTTTCAGAAACCAACCAAAATTAAAAGATGCATTTCTTATTGTCTTTTTGTTTAGAAAGAGCCAATATGTCATTTTTCTTTCTAATCGTGTATTTGGTTATATTATTTTATTTTCAGTTTTATAAGGACTATGTTAGAGAGATAAAATATACATGTCTTACTAGGTAAGTTCTGCCATGTTATGCTGTTCAAGATTAAAAAAATTACGAAAGATACTGGGGGCGATTGGTTCGAGTGTAGCTGTAGAAATTTTCCTGTAGAATTTAATTTGTAAAATTTTTTGATTTAACTGTAACTGACTTAGCTGTAGAAATTAAATAGAAAAAATATAAAAAGGAAATATATTCCTACACCAATATATTTTTGTTTTAGAAAATAAGGCTTTTACGACCATTTTTTATTTTTTTACTTTAGCTTTAAAAACTACTTAAAGCATGATTGGTGATTAATATAGTTGTAGATAGAAATTAAAGGTAAATCATCTACTTACAGCCCAACCAATCATCCACAGTGTTAGTGTTTGTATTTTTTTAGATATGGTGTTTCCATTAATTTAATACCAAAATATGCTTGTATCTTTTTTTGATATTTACATAAATAATTAAATTTCGAAAGAGATGTGAGATATACACATATATAAACTCAATATTCTCATATAATCCATCTTAGTATTATAACAGGAATATTTTACTAGAAAAGTTATCAAGTGGTTATGATATAAAAAAGTCGTTAAAATTCTTTCCAATGCTCTTATTACACGCTTACGCCTTGACTAATGAAAATTCCATTTCTTATTTAATTAGTACTCCATAAGAAAGTGTGTATACAACATATCTAGATATGTGTGTGGTGATGAATATTCAGTATTTTTTTATATCGATTATAAAATCAAATTAATTAAGAATTTGGTCTCGGAACTCATAATAAAAGGGTACGTTCACGTTGGGACTAATGTGAAAGACAAAACAAGAGAGGTATGGGTTTACGAAAATTATGAGGAACCCCCATACTTACAAGATTTACCTTCCAAGGGGAAGCAATCAATTTGGAGATGAAGTGTATGTCGTTCTTGTAAACATTCCATCTCCAAAAAGTCAAAACCCTAAATTTCAGTTCCAAAATTGATCGTTTTTTCCCGATGCATGCACATGCAAAACTGTTAATTGCATTCACGTGGCTCACGGTGGTGATTATTTATAGGTATAGCAAGCAATTCATTGTGTATGCTCTTTTATAGAAAGTTGTCTGGAGTACATGATCGCTATAACTTGTAAGTTGTAACAAATTTTTTAATGTTGATCAGCTGTTTACGAGATATATAATCATGATAAAGTTTTCTTACAACTTGGTTAGTGCTGTCTCGTGAACCTTTAAAACATTAAAAATGGGTTTTTGCAGATCAATCGAATGGTTCAAAGGCCTTAACATACGTTACATAACAAAAGTTACTTATTTTTTTTGACACATAACAAAAGTTATTATCCAAAAGAGATTTGAAATATTGTCTAGCAAATACCATTGACAATGATGATTTAATCCAAAAAGTTAAAAACGTTATAAGATCTCTTTTGTTAATTCAACCATTCTATGTGTAAAAAGTCCATTATGTCGGAATGATCCGGTCTTCGGCCCAAATTAAAATTAAATGGGCCTTAAGACGGCCCAAATTTTAACTGAATAGGCCTTAAGACCACCTTGAAGTAAGACATAGTGTGATTCTCTGGTCCATTATAGATCCTCTGGTATAGTGACGTAACGCAAGTGCGCAAACACGTGTACTTGTTGATTCCAGTTCTTACATTAGATACGCAACAGCAAAACACTCTAAACCACAAAAAGATTCAAGTGGGCCCACATAAAGAATCTTCCACAACTTAACTGTTCTTTTAACTCTTAAACACGTCACTAGATTAGAGTTAATAAAAGCATATCATCTTCATGTCTCTCGCTTACTGATTCATCTTTGGTCTTCAAAATTTCAACATGGAGAAGATCATAACACCGAGACTTGATCTTCCTCTGTTACAGTTCCCGAGATCTCGGAGACTCACTTTGATTCCTTCTCCTAGCTTGAATCGCCATAAGAAACGGCCTTGTTCGAGCCGTCTAGGGTTTGAAACAGAGATCTGTACTGAAACAGAGAGCCATGGTGCCGTGGGAAAGAAGTTACTGGGTTTAGCCGCCGCTTCTGTAGTAGCGGTTTCTTCGTCGTTTTTCTGCGATTCTCCGGCACTTGCTGAGTCTGTGACCATCGCTTTCCCCGTCTCACGCGCTCGTGAGGTGATCAAGTTTTTGTTTTTAGTTCCGAAATTACAGAGTACTCTGTTTTATAACGTCTCTGTTCTTGATGTGTTGTCAAGGTGACTGCAGTTCAGAGAACTCTTGTGGAAGCTTGGGGTTTGATTAGAGAAACATTTGTGGATCCAACTTTCAATCATCAGGGTAATGTTTTGAGATTTTGATGATTGGTTTTGTGGAATGAATCTGAGGAAAAGTTTAGGGTTTTGCAGATTGGGATTCTAAGCTGCAGCAAACCATGGTGGAGATGTTTCCTTTAAGATCAGCAGATGCTGCTTATGGAAAGATCAAAGGGATGCTCTCTACTCTTGGTGATCCTTTTACTCGGATCATCAGCCCAAAGGTATCTACAAAAAAAAAAATAATAATAATAATACTAGAAGGTTCGGGCTAAAAACTGTAAATTCATGCCCGGAAACCCCAACATGTAATATTAGTTTCGGTCCAACGGTTATGATTCATCCATGAATGTGTTCTTTGATGTTGGTTTTGCCTATTAAGACACATCTTGTGACCTTTCAGGAGTACCAAAGTTTTAGAATTGGTAGTGATGGGAACCTGCAAGGTGTTGGTCTTTTCATAAACTCAGAACCAAGAACAGGTCACTTGGTTAGTAACAAAACACATCTTGATGAGACCAAAGTAGCATGAATTAGATAGATGTTGTTTCATGGTAGAGCTCAATGTAGGTTGTTATGTCTTGCATAGAAGGTAGCCCGGCAGATCGTGCTGGTATACATGAAGGCGAGGAATTGGTCGAGATTAATGGTAACATTCCACATTGGTCCTTCTCCCTATTAACTTTGAAAATTGGCTATGACTATGTTGTTTCTTTGTGATTGTTCCAGGCCAGAAACTGGATGGTATAGATAGTGAAGCAGCAGCGCAGAAGCTAAGAGGCCGAGTTGGAACATTCGTTACACTCAAACTTAAGAGTGTATGTACTATTATCTGCATGTCTCTTTGTTAGAAACTTTAGGGTCAAGTTAGGTAAAGTTATTGTCCTCTCTTGCAGGTGAATGGCTCAGAGACGGATTCACATATCAGAGAGGTGTAGTTACCTTCTCTTGATAGTAATTTTTACAGTAGTTACTCAATAATTGTCTCTTCTTTGCGTGAAGGTCAAGTTACCTCGAGATTACATTAAGCTCTCTCCAATATCAAGTACTATAATCCCACATACAACACCTGATGGACGCTTAGCAAAGACCGGTTATGTCAAACTCTCAGCGTTTTCTCAGGTTAGTGTTTGTGTAAAACCTAAAACATAGGAAGAAGATGGCAATTGAATAATTGATATGTAGTTTATTGATTTGAACCTTCCATTAGACTGCAGCTTCAGATATGGAGCACGCGGTCCACGAGATGGAGAATCAGAATGTTCAGTCATACATTCTAGATCTAAGGAACAATCCTGTAAGTTTCAGGTTTTGGTTTATGCAGTGAGTTTACATTTTCCCTGACACTTAGCTCTCTACATTTCTATGTTAGGGAGGTTTGGTTAAAGCAGGACTTGATGTTGCACAGTTATGGCTTGACGGAGATGAGACTCTTGTCTATACAATCGACCGTGAAGGAGTCACATCACCAATAAATATGATTGACGGACACGCCGTGACACATGACCCACTTGTCGTGCTTGTAAGTTTAAACAGAGTTCGGTTTGTATGTCTACTCCTAGTTAACATGACCATAAGTGTCTTGATAAAATGGTGAACAGGTGAATGAAGGAAGTGCAAGTGCAAGTGAGATTCTGGCAGGTGCGTTACACGATAATGGTCGAGCTGTACTTGTTGGTCGACGCACATATGGGAAAGGGAAGATCCAGGTATATATATTAATTTATAGGCAATTCTCTTAAATAGTTATTTTAAAGTTTTTATTAAAAAAAATCTTCAAAAATGATCGAAATAGTCATGTTTGTTTTGAAATTTTTATTTTAATTTTCTATTTTTTTTAATTTTAAATTCACCCTAAAAATCTAATTCCATAACTCTAAATTCTAAGTATAAATTAATTAAATTTATGGTTATAAGTGTAAATTTTTCACATTTAATAAAATTTATTTTAGTCATTTTTATCCTAAGAAAATATTTTTTGTGACAAAATCTTTTTAAGATTATTCTAACGTATTTTTCTTAATTTTATATACATTAGTTAGGTTTATAAAAATACAAAATTTGATCTTATGATATGATTTTTACGTATGTTTTTGGGCTCTTGCAAGAGTGTAACGGAGCTAGATGACGGGTCGGCTTTGTTTGTGACGGTGGCTAAGTACTTGTCACCTTCTCTACACGAAATAGACCAAGTAGGGATCACACCTGATGTACAGTGTACCACAGATAAGCTTGATTCGTTGACCGGTGAGATACTTATGAAGATGAACAGTTCGGTTCCATTGCTTGAGGCAGATTCATGTGTTATGGTCGCTGAGCATGAACTAGAGACTCGACGAGCCAATGGAACAGCTTCTTGATGAGGTTTACCATAAATTATTGGGATATGATTATGGTTTAGCTTGTAGATAATGACAGTTCCACTAGATTATCTTTTGTAATATTACATTGTATTGGTAATGTAATAGGTAATAATTTATTTATTTTAAGTTTCTGAGATTTCAAATCAAACCATGATGATATATATGTGTAAAAAACGTAAATCTACTCATCTTCAGATGTAGGATTTCGAGTTTTTTTTATTCGATCCGGGATATCCGGCGGATCGTCACTCAACCGACTAATTTATGGAATCTGACCGTCAGCGTTAGTTAATAAATAAGAATTAGATATTTATGTTGTATAAATACACACTAAAATAATTTAAGGATAACAAATTCGAATCCGTATTTTTTATGATCATTGTGGTAAGTCATGTACCATTCAATCTCTAATGTCTACTTGCATTTGGAGTTTGTTAATATTGAAAATGACATTTTTTTAACCGAGGGTTTTCCAGGCCTATTGAGAGGTTCAGACTAATTTCCAAGGGGAGGTGCAGCCCACGGATAAACTCTCTCTTCAGATATTCAAATAGGCCTTAAAACATAAACCTATATCCGTGTAAAGCGACAAGAATCGGTAGTTTCCCTCTGCCTGGCGTCAAACCCGTGAGCATGACAATTAACCCCCAGGATCCTTACCAAGCGTGCTACCTCATCCGGTAGAAAATGACATTTTCCTAATTATGAATAGATTTTGTCTAACTAAACTCTAGTTTTCATCAAATTAATCCTTTGATGATGTATGCAAGAATTTGCATTTAATTCTAAATTTTTTTTTCTCTTTACCAAAATTGTAACTCATGTTAATGTAACAAGAAAATATCACCGAAATGCTCAAATAAATCTGAGCCACATATTGCAACTATTCTTACCGTAATTGTAGTCATATTAATCGGTCATTAGTTAATTTTGACTATCATTTTTAAAAAAATCCTGATTTTACTTAAAATAAAACAAGTTCCACACATATAAATCCCCCATCAACGCAATCCATTTTCCTCAGACCTGCAAGAACTTCAAAAACTCAATAAAAAGAAGAAAAAAGCCTTTCAGGTCTCAAAAAAATGGAGATGAAGAAGATCGCTTGCGGTGTGCTATTCGCTGCTGCCTCCATGACCGCCGTCATGGCTGTGGAAGAAGCCGGAGCTCCGGCACCAGGACCCGTATCTGCCGCCTCGGCTGCATTGCCGGCTCTTGGCTCTATCGTTGGAGCTTCCCTTGTGTCCCTCTTGAGCTACTACTTGCACTAAGTTATATCTTTATAATACTATTTATGTGGTTTTTATTCATTTCCTTACCTATTTCCATTTCAACTTGTTTAATAATAAAACTGAGAAAGTAAATCAAGAATAAACTTTCTCTTCTTAAATTTTTGGATATGTGGATGGTATATATCACGAGTTTTGAGTCTTGTTTCCCACCTGATAGGATTAAAATTGGCCACATGATAGAGACCTATATGGAATATAAAACTCCAACAAGTATTTCACT
>CAJHQP010003258.1:0-70516 GCA_905132765.1 Moricandia arvensis
ATTTAATTTGCTTGGTTATGAAGATGTAGATTTTTGTAGTGCATGTATCTGTTCGTAAAGTACTAAAAAGATAATACATGTGTGCATCATGGAGATGGGTTGTGTTTGAGTTCGTGTATGATGTGCGTAGCTTGTTAAGCTTTGGAAATAAAATGAGAATATTTGAAGACAAATGGACGTTTTCAGTTAAGCAAAAGGGAGTTTGATTGAAGAGTGAGTTTTCCATTAAAGAAAAGGAAAATTTTTAAAGTGTCTTGGATGAACTTAGGGAGAACATTTAAGGTTGATATATAAGGAGGACGTGCCTCTATGAAAAAATAAGTCTTCACAGCAAAGAAAACAGAGAGATCTTTTTTGGTACTTGTCTGATCAAGCTCTTGGTGTCACTGCTCTGTGTTAGATGCAGACGTAGTTGTTTACGTATTTCCAAATATTTGGAAGATTGAAACCTAGATTCAAGGGAGTTTAGGTCAGTGTTAGGTGATTCTGATAAATTCAAGTCTAGACTCTAGGATGAGTTTTAACTTACGACTGAGTTATCCTAATCGGTAATTCAAGAGAGTTGTGCATGTTTCATGTGTTAGCAAAATGGTGTATTTGTTTTTTTTTTTGTTCTAATGAATTCGAAAAGATTAATTTGAGTATTTTACTTTCTCCTCTTTAATTCTAGCCTCTTTCACACTTACAATTGGTATCAAAACATGTCATCTAAGTATTTGGTGATATCCTAAAGGGTGAGAACAAAAACTGGTTCAACAAGAAAGCATAGTTTTGAACTTAAATTAATGGAGGCATATTAAGAAGGAACGTGTACGACAAGACTATCTTGTCCTGATTCATCCAATTATGGATATTGAAAGGTTTGAATGGAAGCCTTTATTAGTGGTCATGATGATGAATGTTTGAGTTCCATTAAGGCTGGTTGGAGTCATCCTGATACAGCCTCGGAAGCTAGGTTGGTGATATGGGAGATGGAATGGTGATTGCCAAGGAACCGGTGGATATGGAGATGGATGATGGATGAACTACTGTCCTTTTCACGTCCAAGAGAACCTGAAACAAAGGAAGAGAATTGAGTTTATAAATAAACAAAATAAGAACAAACGAAAGATAAATGATGGAATGATGGATGGTTAGAAGGTAGAAGATGAGTGATGATGGTAAATGGCGGATGATGCTGGATAGTTGATTGACTCTCTCAATCCGTGGGTTTTGATTGACTCTCTTAATCAGTGATCTTCTAGACTCTTGAATCACACAAAGAACCTAAGAAAACCACGAGCTCTATAGACTCCTAATGCTTCTCATAACTTAGAATCTAAAGAACAATTTTTATGCAAAGAAACTCTTTGATAAAAGAGAAACTGAATATTATTTCTTAAGGAATGAAAGGTGGTCTTTACAATGGATGAAATGATCTTTATATATAGCTCAGGAATAATTAAAACTAAAATAAAAATCAGGAAAAGAATCAAATAACAAAAGGAAGTAGTCGTTAGGCCATAAATGGCTTTCTTGGCCAAGACTGCGATCTATAATGCTATTAATATTGTAAGCTACTTCAAGTTGATTTTTAAATGTGCATCAGCTCAGAAGTCATGGAAGACATTGGAGAATATTTTTCAAGGTAAATGTCAAGCGAACTAAGCTAAATATGTTAGGATCCAGATTTGAGAATCTATGGATGGATGAAGAGGAAATTGTGGCTCACTTTAGTTCTAAGTTGTGTGACATTTTGAATCAATGTTTTGTGCTTGGAAAATTGTACAAGGACAAGAATCTTGTGAAGAAGAGTGCCACCAAAATTTGAATCAAAAAAAAATATTGTTGACAAAATCTCTTAATTTGGATGAAATAACGTTTGATGATTTTGTTGAGATTCTCCAGCTTTTGAGTTGAGCAAGTCATATGGAGATAAGGATAAAAAAAGAAGATCCATATGGATGCACTAAGGTTCATCTTCTGAATTTTATATGGCAATGTTATCAAGAAACTGAAGCAAAAGCAAAGCATGAAGTATAATGGAAGAAGAGGTGACCTTGGTAGTTCATCATCCAAGATACAATGATTCGACTGCAATGGATTTAGACATGTTCGCTCTGAATGCATGAATTTAAAGAAGTAAAAGAAGAAGATATGCTTCAAGAGTGCATCTGGAAGTCATTCAGATGATGGTGAGTATCTAAGAAACTTTGTGGTGTTCACAACCTTGGAGTCAAGTTCTCCAACAAAATGTGCAGCATGATTTGCATATGCGTCTCGAAATGTACATCTCAAAATGATAATAATGGAAGTATGAATGATGTAGAGCTTGTTGAGAACTATGAAAAGTTGTATAAGAATTAAGTGAAACAAGTTCATAATAATTCCATGTTGTCTTAGAAGAAAGTCGAGGTAGAAGCTCAAGTTGCTAAGTCACATAAGTATACTTCAGAAAAAAGGAAACACGACATGTTTAGTGTTCAATTTGCATAACACAAAAAAAAATTAAGTATTCTAAATAATGAGATAAACAACTAGATCATCCATCAAACATATGTTCTCTGAGCATAAAGTTTGTAAATCAATAATCTCTTGTAATGGTGTCAATAATGAATAATCAGTAATGAGTAATCAATAAAAAAAGTTTTTGCTTGGTTATTCAACTTAAAACCCCATTTAATAATAATAAAATAACAAATATTACATCTCTAAAAGCTGCCAAAATAACAAATATTAAAATTCTGAAGACCTCTTAATGGGCTTATAATTGGTGATATTAGGCAATATACTTGGCCCATTAAATCATTCCCCTTTGTAGCTTCCTTTCCGATTCACCATCTCATAAACGATAAACCCTAACAAACTCTCATCGTCTCACTCGTCTCAAGCTACTCAGAATAAAAAAATGGGAAGCCAACAAGCGGCGGTTTCGTTCCTTTCGAATTTAGCAAAGGCAGCTTTCGGTCTAGGAACGGCGGCGACGGTGCTTAATACGTCGCTATACACCGTTGACGGCGGAGAGAGAGCTGTGATCTTCGATCGATTCAGAGGAGTGATGGATCAAACCGTCGGTGAAGGAACTCATTTCCTGATCCCGATTCTACAGAAGCCTCACATCTTCGACATCCGCACGAAGCCTCACACGTTCTCTTCAATCTCCGGTACTAAAGATCTTCAGATGGTTAATCTCACCCTTCGTGTCCTCTCTCGCCCTGAGGTGTGTCCACATATTCACTCTCCCCATCTAATCTCGAACTAGAATTGCTTGATTTCTCTAGAAATTGAGGGTTCGGACATGTTATCGAATCTCATATCTAAATTGCTTTTAGAGGTTATGATCGATAAGAGATGGTTAAGCTCGGTTAAACAGATTAATGTGAGGTAGATTAGTTGGTTAGTTTCGGTTAATCAGGTTAGGCGAACTATATTAGTTGGTTAAGTCCAATAAACAACCGGTTAATTAACCGAACGTAACCAACTAATCTATTTCACATAATCTGTTAATTGATTATCTACAAAATTTAAGTGAGGGCTATAAGCGCTTCTTAGAGTTAGGGTTTGTGTAAATTTAGGGGTTTAGGGTTCTTATGAGGCAGTTTTAGGGTTTATGGAAATGTAGAATATTTATGTTGCTTTTAATCAATATTTATGTTTTTGAGTATTTGACTTGTTTATATGATGCTAACCATGGGTCAAGGTTATGCGTCTTCCCTACATTTTTCAAACCTTGGGTCTAGAGTATGACGAGAAGGTTCTTCCTTCTATTGGAAACGAGGTTTTAAAAGCCGTGGTTGCACAGTTCAACGCCGACCAGCTCCTCACAGAGCGTCCTCACGTCTCAGCGCTTGTTCGTGAATCGCTAATCAAACGAGCCAAAGACTTCAACATTGTGCTCGATGATGTTGCAATCACGCACTTGTCTTACGGATACGAATTCTCAAAGGCGGTTGAGCAGAAGCAAGTGGCTCAGCAAGAGGCAGAGCGGTCTAAGTTTGTGGTGATGAAGGCTGATCAAGAGAGGAGAGCCGCGGTTATAAGAGCTGAAGGTGAGAGTGAAGCTGCGCAGTTGATCTCTGATGCTACGGCTAAAGCTGGTATGGGACTTATCGAGCTTAGGAGGATTGAAGCTTCCAGGGAGGTCGCAGCTACACTTGCTAGATCTCCTAATGTGGCTTACTTGCCTGGTGGCCAGAGCATGCTATTTTCTCTGAACCGCTGATCTTGATCAGGCATGGATGGAAGACCTTGTTACTGTGAGATTTGTCGTAATACACTTTCAATCTGGATTGATTGAAAGAGCTCTTTGAATTATATATTGACCTTGTTGGAGACATCTTATTTTCATCAAATAAATCTCTGTTTGTTACAAAATATTTTTTTGACATCAAACTCTATGTTTTGTTCAAAAAGTTCAGCTTCTAGAGAGCTAACCAAAAGAGAAATTATATCGTTTACATGAGTTCCTATGGCAAAATGATCGACACGAACATTAAAATCATGAAATCAATGATGGTGAAAAGAAGGTGAACATGGAAGATAGATGCTGTAGTGATTACTTGCACCAAAAGTCACCTCCTTTCAGCCTGCTTCAATCACAAACAAACCAAGATGGACCGATGAGAACGTTCAGACACACACACAACTCAAACAGGAGCAACAAACAGTTTGTCAAGCATCAAGAAACATAGCTTAACAAGGATAGAAAGGAGCACACAAGAAACTTTATCCAGTTCGTGCCTGTTAACTAAGGTCACTACGTCTGGCCGGGATCTTTCTCCCGGAATCCACTAGACTTCAGAGTTACAAGAGATCTCAGAAAACACGAATCAAAAGATTCTTACAAAGTCTTTCTCCCTGTTTTCACTCTACTCTGATGTGCTCAAGAACAATCACTCAGCTTACACACAAATGAAAAGTTCTTCACTTTTTTGCTGCCTTCCACTCGTTTCTCTCAATGTTACTCCTCCTGCAAGTGCCCCTCATCTTTATATACTAGCTCAACCAAAGACCTAGTTCCCTTTGCTTGCTCCCACGAACTTCCTCAATTACCCTTGTACTATATGTCTCAAACAGGGCCCTTGTTTGATACAAGACAAACGATGCATGCTCCTTTGTTGTTGGAACATAAGAGAAAACAGTGATCCTGCAAAGATAGCCACGTGAGCTGTTTCTTTTTCTGAGACTTGCTTTCTCTCCAAGTTGTTTTTCAAACTCTCCTTTCTCAGTTGACCGTTGCTACTAAACCAACAGATGCCATTCTGAAGCCAAACATGACATTATCTAGGCATTTCTGGTCCTTGGATCGGGTTCCAGTTTTTTCCGTCGGATCATCTCTTAGATAACTTTTTTTTTAAGTTTTTATTCACAAAAATAACTTTCAAGAACAAAAATGACCAAATTAGTTTTTTTTTTTTTAAATTAATATTTTTTTATTTTGGTCATTTTTTTCCTTAAAAGTTATTTTTGTGACAAAAACCTTTTTAGATCTATATTAGAGTATTTCTTTTTATTTATTATTATTTATTTTATGATAGACCGAGCAATCAATTTTTTTCTTTTGTAAAATGTTAAATAACAAGCAACTAGGTGGGTTGTCCGTATATGCGGAAATAAATATTTTATAAAATTACTTATTAATATATACATTACTAGTTTAAAAACTATAAATATAAATTATTATTTATATTTTCATTTGAATTTTATGTAAAAATTCTTATATATACTATATTCATTATTAATAAATCAATCTTAAAATTTACTTAATTATAAAAAAAAATTTACTTGATTAATATTTAGTTATGTGTTTTTTTATTTATTTTTTAACTTTTTATTAAAAGATTTTTTTGGATAACAACACATATATATATATATATATACTAGTAATCGGCTCGCGCTTCGCATGGGATGTTGTCTTTGTTTTATTGGATGACTATATTCATGAGGTTAAACGTCTGATTAATTTGTCTGTATTACCCAATATGTTGTGGGATAATTTTGGTACACATGATTGTCTTGTTTGGAATGTTATATAGAAAGATTCGCACTAAAATTCAATATATAAAGTCTCTATGTTTGGTCTTTTGACCTTGAAGCATTCAAACCCGTTTGAGCATGTTAAGCCTAGTTTATAACATTAAAAAGATTGACCATTTTGATTGCAAGAGTTTATGAAGGAACAAATGAGTAGTAAAAAAGCACTCAACAATCAATAAGATAGAGTTCACTGATCAGTTGGCATTGGAGAAACAATACCTACTTTATTTGCAATAAGTATAAGAACCTTCTAATGATAATCGAAATAGTTTGCAAGTTGAACATGTCTTTTCTCATTGTTATATTGACTCATCATCAAAACCACAAACACACTTAAAGGTGGTAATTTCAAGCAAAAGCATACCAAATGTTTTGCTTTATGGCCCGAGTCGTAGCCTTCTTATCACCTTCCTCATCAACCTAGTATACCATTTCTCTTTTCTCTGCAAATCATCAAGAAATTCGGGCTATTCTTTCTCTGATATGTCTAAAATTACTATCTTTTGTTCTAACACTAAACAGTTGTATTTGTGTTACAAAAAAAAGCACTAAACAATTGTAACTTAAAAAAATGAAAAAGACAAATTCAGTTGGCAGCTCATTATTTTACAAAAAAAAAAACAATTTAACCCCTAAAACAACACCATTACGACAGTAAATGTTCGTGAAATTCTGAAAAAACACCACTTTACTATTCTCTTAGGGAATATCAACAAACATATGATATGCAGAAATTACTTTTCTTTAAGTTGTTGAATGTGTCTCATGCGTTTGTTGTAATGGTCGTTGATATACTTCTTAGTTGCAGCAACTTTCTCAAATGTTGAACATGAAACCAACAATTCATCCTCCACAGCTTCCGAAGTCGGAGATAACGTCATCTTCTCATCCACCTCTTCCTCATGACCTGTTCACAATTCTCTTTCTTCGTTCATCTTTTAACTTATAAATAATGTCACGGATATGAGTCAAGGATTCAACAATCACTAGCTTGATCGAATGTTAACAAAACATAACTTGTGTCTCACCTCCTTGTTGATTCTCTTGTCATATCGATTGTTCTAGCTAGGATACGCGTTTCTGATCAGAAACCAAACGCTGAGATGAATTTTTCTCACCAGGCTCGGTTTTGACTCTATCCAGATTAGAGTTGGAGTTAGAAGGTACCAAGCTCGTAGTAGTAGTAGTCACATAGGAAACGTTTCCGTTTTCCTGCTGCTTATTATCAATCACCAAGGAGCGAGCTGCTCGCCCCAAGAGGGCTGAGTTAGAAGGAAAAGTTAATGTCCCCTAAGACTGAATCGGTGGTCGAGAAATATCTAAACCAATCTCGGTCACGACCGCCACTTAAGCAACGACATAAAACCACTTCTCCGGAGTTCGCGTTGTTAGTGGCCGAATAATGCAAATATTGTATTTCTTTTTGGATTCTCAAGAATTAAGAGGATGAGTTGTAGGGATGTAGGAGTAGCTTTTTACAGATTGAGAAACACCACCTTGGAGAGATAAGGATCATTGTTCTTAAACGCAATGAGTGAAGACATGTTGTTACGTGTCACCAGATAAGAACAAAAGACGAAAGGACGCGATCGAAGCATTACTATAAGTTTCTTCACAACGCTTGGTCTCACTCTTCATTCTTAAACTCCATTGTTGAGTTCGATCTTCACAGATAGAAAGAACGCGACAAACCCTAATTCCAACTCAGAGTCATCAAAGTCGCTGAATTCACTAAATTAAATCTCATAAAAGAATTTTCTATTCAATATAGAAACAGAGGACTGAAAGTATAAAATTAGAAAAAAAATATATTTTCTTATTACAAAATGGACGTGGTCACTTTCGGAAGAATAAAGAAATCGTGATTCTCTTCTTTTACATCGTCTTCTTCATCACCTCTGAAGGCACCTGCAGCAACAACAGCCGCTCTACTTAGTCTCCCTACACTTGACAGGAAACTCTATCCTTAGATCAGATGCCTTTGTCACCAAGTGGTTATGTTTCTGGCGCTGGTGATGTTTTGAAATTTATGTTTAGAAACCAGATTCTCTCAGAAACGGAGAACATGCGTTTAATGTCCGGGTGTCATGGACGTTATACCTGTTGAAAACATGTGGATAAACATACAAAAGGAAACACATCCAAAGATACGCATCAGAAATATAAGCAAAAATCAATTAAACAACTTACTATGTCTCTTCGTAGAAAAGTTTCAAGAGCTTTATCCTCAGTGAATATGGCTTTGACTTTTTCCAAAATTTGTAATACATATGGCTTTTCGTCATCTGACATGTCTGAAAGATTACAAAGGATATCAATTTAAGACCCTACTAAATAGCATGAAATACATGAAAGAATACAAAGGATCATCCCAAACAAAAAAAAAAACAATCTTAGACCTAAGAGTTGTCCAACCTTAAATCAGTAACCACAGACTAAACAGCAAACTTAGCAGTTAAATGATAAAAGATATCTTTGAAGTTATTACCATTTCCAAATCCATAACATGGGAGTTTGGACTTGTTCCAATGTAATGCAGGCTCTTCCTACAAAATGATCTCGCCCCTAAATCAAATCATCGGTAAGCTTTCAGATCGGAGCGGCATTCACTTAAAATCTAGACTAAAACATTGGCTATACATAATCATAACTTCTAACCTGTCCACTCTCTCTCTCTTGGTGACATCAATACCAACAATCAGATTGGAGGACTCCAAACCAGCATGTGAAAGAGGAAAAGCAACCTTTCAAGAGAAAGAAAATCAAACTCACACAAACCAAGACAAAAGAAGTTTATGTGATTCAAACCTCATCGATGGAGTGGTAGTTATCACCAACCCGTGAATAATTGCTCTCAAGATTCTTCTGAGTTTGCCATCAAGGATTTTAGGAGAGTGCAGTACCTAACACAAATATTCTAATGTCTTTCTGTTTCCTAGATTGGAAAACGACAAATAATTTATAACAGAGGTTTTCCTTACCTGAAACTTGCAAGTGTGGTCCTGACGGCCACGACGTTATTTCCAACCTGCAAAATTTAGTAATTTCCACTCCCACTATCATCTCCCATGCTTTGAATAATAATTCTTATATTCAATAGATGAATAAATTGATACAAAATCAACAAACAAATTAGAAATCGAAATCGTCTCCCATAAACGAAATCTTTTGAATTTTTTTTGATAATCAATACATGAGTAAATGTAACAAATCAAAATCGAAATCATCTCCCAAACAAAAGCTTTTGAATTTTTTTTTTTTAAATTATGTGTTTTAACTCTGGAATTACCTTTTTATTACTCGGATTTTTATGTTTGAGAGGATAGAACTGATGAAATACACAAGATATGACTTCCCTTTTTTATAGTCGAAGATTCCGAAGATTAAATTATGCAATCAACAGTAGAACGTGGGAGGAGTTGAGAGCAGTGATTAATGAGGGCATTGAAGACGACACTTCGTTTCAGCGTATCTCCGTAACTTTTCCAATTTTTTGATCGGAAGATAAACAGAAGAAGAAGTGAACAAAGAAAAAAGAAAAAAAAGAAAGGTAAACAAAAGAAGAATGAATTACGGTGGGAGAATGTTTTGTGGAGACGACAGTTTCCAAAGAGATGGCCCACGATTACAATTTACCGAGCCCAGTAACAACTCTACCAATAATAAAAGAAATCAGTTAGCCCAAGTTAGAAGTCCACCCGAAACAAAGCAACTAAACTCTTCAACAAATGACACATGTCACGGTTACAGGAACCTATTTGATGACGTGGAGCCCTCATGTTATATAATAAGATATATATATATATATATCAGAAATATATTTTTATTTTAAATAATTTTTAGGTTTTGGATAATTTTTATTATTTTTAATTTAAATCATTTATCTAATAAAAATAATTTAAATTTGTTTTTATTTTTGAACAATTTATATATTTTATTCATTAAAGGCATAAATAATATTAACCACATTAACTTTTAAAGTGGAAACTCCATTGCGAAAAATTATTTCGCAAATAATAGTATAGATTCTTATCACACTTCTAATCATTTAATCGGATTTGAACTGCTGTCTTCTACACCATATTTAAAATAAAAATTGACTTGGACAAGAAACGACGGCATTATCATTAGATAAATCTCCGTTTGTTATGATTAAATTAGAATTATAAATTTAATAATGTGTGATTGTTTTGTGGAAAAGGCTAATCTTATGTTATTGTAGAGTGAGGACCGTGTATTGGGCCCAAAATGCACTAATGGACTAGAATTTCCACTAGGAAAACAACTTTTATTTTTTGTTTTCTTTTTCTTAATACTACAAAGCAAAACACAAGACAAAGTCTCAAAGTGAACAGCATAAGTCACATAGTTTCACATACAAAGACCAAACTCAGAGATAGATCATTCAGGGAAAGAGATGTCTAGTTGTTTACTTAGGTATACATACATGAACATGTGGGTGGATTCATGTATGGTGTGTACATATTATGTGTGTTTATAATGTAGGAGGGCAGATGTAGCCCTGATTTTGAAGGTAACCAGCATTCTTCAGTAACTAATCAGTTTCTTTTGGTCCTAGGCTTCCTAGTTTGTATGGGATTGACTTCACTTCTCCTTTGTCAATCATGTGCAACAACGGCGTAAAGATATCCCACACAACCTGTAACCACCAAAATTGACACCAAATTCAGCTTCTAAAACATATATTATACAAAACGTTTGTATGTTTAGATTGTTTCAGAGATTTTTAGATCTCTAAGATTGATTCGGTTCAAGGGTGGAGAAAGAACATGCTTCTACTTTCAATGTCTATGCGAACGAAGTGTTGTTGATCACCTTTGATTCTGCAGAAACATGTAAAAAACTGAATATAATAGCAAAATGGATGGAAGAGAAGAAAACAACTGGAAACTTTTTCTTATGTGTCAAGAAGTAAGCGCTCGTATGCCTCTGGGATCGAGACACCTTGATAACGTTGACCGTATGACAAGCCTAGTTCACTTTGCACGGTTTGCATCTCCAGACCCGATTGCTTAATCTTTGTAGCAAAACCATAGCAAATAGAGTCATGGATCACTGTCATGGCTCCATGTCACAGTAAATCTTCCCTTCCACTATTTGTTTTTTTGTTCCTTGTATACTTACAGTTAGTTTCATGTACATTGCCTCTGAAGGTTGCAGGTGTATCAGAAACTTGTTCCTCCCTTGCTTCTGACTTGTTGTATGCAGAAGAAATTTGAATTCGAGAAGCAAAAAGAAAAACTTAAGCCAGAACTAATAGAACATTTCTGAGTAAAACAATACATCTGACTATGTCTCTTGGAACATCCTTGAACTGAATTCTAATTTCTGTCATTCTTGAATTCAACGCTTTTCTAGCCTTCAGTATAAATGGTACACCTGAAAAGAAAAATTATGTACTTTTATATAGTTTGATGGATCATCATAACAAGAACTAAACTAATATAATTTGTTTTTAAGTCAGGAAGAGTTAGTTTGAGCATAAACAGTGGAGTAACAAGGCAAAGAACCTGCAGTAAATACATGAAAACATTTGCACTTACAAAGAGGGAAACAATCACATCACGTTCCGTTATCTAAAGTAATACTTGTCTGGAGCATATGGTTTTGAATAATATAGCGGATGATTCTATAAAAAAGGAAGTGTAAATTTCATCAGAGACGCACTGGTGTCAAAGGTCCTTATATGACGAACAAGAAGAGACTAAAGAAAAGTACTTGTATTCATCAAAATATCCACCACACCCTTCAGTTCCAAAATCTTCCCTGAAAACAATTTGCAAGAAAAGCATTTAAAGTTTTTGTGCATTCGACTCTAGATAACAATCCGACAATTTCTGTCTCAGCCACACAGTTCTCACCTGCACCATCTCGATATTGTCACGGTTCCAAAGTGGCAGGGAAAAGTGATTGGCAAATCAGAGGACTAACTGCACATGTGATGGGAAAATATGAAATGGTCATTGACTGTCCAGGCTCTAGATAATGAATCATTTTAGTTACCATGTTTTGCACCAATTTGCCAAGATAATGATCAACACGATAGATATGTGATTCATCAAAAAACTCTCCAATCTGAGAACTGAATTGCTCTGCAGATTCCAGGTCCTTTCCAAATGGCGTCTCAACTAAAATTCGTGTCCACCCACCAAGATCAGCTGATCAGAGAATACAAACTCATGAACTGTATAGCAACTTGTAACTTTTGCAAGCTCTCTATGGGTATATCAGGTGCAACTAAGAAAGAAACTCACATTTGTTCATGCAGCATGTTTTGATCATCTTGCATACAGAAGGATAAACGGAGGGTGGAAGTGCTAGGTAAAAAGTCTCCTCGATGATCCTTCAGAGCTATTTTTGGAGACTTCATGCTCCGAAATGGCCTTCCTCAGAGTCATAAGGGCCACTTACATACTTGATCTATATTGATTGGAATGATAAATTCAACATGGATCTATGTAACAGTGAGATTAACATCCCAAAAGAAATGAACTAACCAACTGGAGAAACTTTGACAAAGCTTCTGCATTTTTTTCATCAATGAGGTATCTGGATAAAGAAGTTAATTCAATAAATAATTGTTTCTGGAAGAAAACAAGTTAACGGTAGCATCACCAAAGCTCTCACTGATCCGATCTCTAAGTTGTTCATCAAAAAGCTTAGTCCTGGCATACCCAAAGATGTGAACTTCATCTGGGTTGAGAAATCCCTGCTCATTTAAACCAAAGATCACGAATAATATATCACCACAAACACATAGTAGTTCTATACTGAACATGGTAAGAAGTTACAAAACCTGGCGGTACAGGTTGAAAAGAGCAAGAAAAGTCTTCTTCTTGGCAAGATCACCTGATGCGCCAAGGACCACGACTGAAAGACAACTAATCCCTAAAACTGATTTGTACTCCTTAACAAACAAATCATTTCACACTCATTTTGCTTCATATCCCCATCATCAAATAATTAATGCTCAAGCCCCATTTCACACTCAATTTTAGTTTTTCAAGTTCTATGGTTTTCTTGACACGACCTATAATTAAAGTCTTAGTTGGGCTTCATTGCAGCCTGACATTTTTTTGGGGGAGGGACAAAAGTGACAAGCCCAAAAATAACCATCTTAGAGTTGGATATATCCAAGCTTCGGAAGGCGCGCGTGCGGCTAATCCAGACATATCCAATTATTGGAAAATCAGAAATACTGAAAATACACAGGAGTAATTTTCTTATGTTTTTTAAACTTTTAAGACAACATACATTTCATATTGGCTCATTAACAAAATGACAAGAAAGATTTAGTAGTCCAGTAGTGATTTTATGTTCAGAAATTTGAGTTCAAAGGCACAATCTATAATTTTTTGGTTTTACCATGTAACTCAATGAAGGAAAAAACTGTAGTTTCGCCTTTCATCGTCTTTATCGACTTACTCTTTTTCAAACCTAATTTTTCTGCCATATTGATGTTTTCCAACATAAATCATCACTTTTAAAGTTATTTGCTTTGATTCAACTTAGGTTCTTTGTTAATACCTTTACAAATTGAGAAATTTCTCTTAAAATTTGATAGATCTGTGATATGCTTACGGATTTTGGACTCGAAATCACCAGAATAAAAATGTTTTTTTTATCTAGTTTTTTACTCAATTATGATGTAATCGCAACACCAAAGCTCTGCTGAGCATTTTATTGGCGCAGAATTGGTCATGTTGGTCACGTTTCCGAACAGATGATATATCTATAGACTCACTTTCAATTGACACACTTGAGGCATATAGCTCAGTGGCCCTCGACTTTTGCCTCTATCAGGTTTAGGCTGCCCCCACTCCCCTAGCAACAACGTAAGGCTCTTTTAAATTTACCTAAGTATTTGTTGCACTTGCAAGATTATAGTCAGCACTGTAAATCGATGAAGACAATGTGAACAAAAAAATAAACAGAAACGAAGAAGCTGATCAAGTCACATCTAAATTTCAACCATGTTATTATAAAAATAAGTATAAGAAAAAAATACATCCTAAATATTTTGTTAAGAAATAGGTTATGAGTTTTAGCGTTTTCTACTTTGTGGCTTTTTGTTATTTTATAATCTGGTTGTTGGACAATTACTGAAGTGTCATGAAAGTCTGTATAAAATCTAGCTTAATACACTTTTACGATTTTGAGACCATTTTCAATGAATTGTTTGGTCTTGATTTTTTTTTCTTATTTAGAGACAAACATTTGAAGTATAATTTAAAAGATTTGGGTACTTCAGAATGTTGTTTTCGTACAGTGGAAATGATGCATATTTAACTTTTTGTTTATTCTTGAAAATCTCAGTTTTTGATATATGATATTGTATTGAAAATTTTATATGAATTGTTATGGATATTTATGCCATCAAAATGTACTTATTTTTGTCCATACATCCAGAAAAGAATTCCAAAGTTAATCACGATTGAATTGGAATAGTGAAAAGGTTAGTGACATATCAGAAAATGATTTGTTATACCATACAAATTAGACCAAAGTACAAAGAAATATCATATGGTGATTATAATATTAGTAAAGTTGTATTTGGAACTTTAGAAAAATTAATACACCAACCGTCTATTATTGGTGTGGCCTACAAGTCGAGTGGACGAACATGGGATCCTACTGACGAAAGTGGTTCAGGCATCAAAAGTTGTATTAGAGTCAAACTCATATATATGAATGTAAAGTCATGTGTGAGTTTATACTAACATAGATGATGAGTCTGAGACGCAACGAGAATGTTGCGTTTAATGCGAGGGGATGATTCATTGTAACAATCGTCTTGTGGTATATGATAGTGTATATTAAAGATTATAAGAATTGATTTGGATATCTATGTCAACAAAATAATTTTATTTTTCACACTTTTACAAAAAGAAAAAGAGTTAAGATTGCGCAAATTAGAGTAATAGAAAGATGGTTAACCTATCAAAAATGATTCATGATACTATACGAGTGAAACCAAATTACGGAAAAAAATCACCTGTGAGTGAAAGATCATTTGAAAAAACCAACACTTTAATCTAATATTTAACAAAAACTGATGCGATATGTTTTTTCTCACTTTTCGTGTAAATGATATTTAATAATATTGACATTTTCTTACGTGTGTTCCTTGGTTAGCTTCTAAGTTACACTGTTGATTATTCATGAGAACAATTGGTGCTTCTGAAAATTATGATACCTAAAAAGTAAAAAGTAGTGTAAAAGAAAGAATTTATGCCAAGCCCTATCCATTTTTACCAATTTTTTGTTTTGTTTGCCAAGTCTTTTGTTTCAACACAAATAGAATACATTGCTCGTTTACGGTTTTTTAAAAAGGCTTAAAACAACCGCAAAACATATGAAATAGTAATCTGAGAAAAAAGAAATGTAAAATACATCGTATGCTATGTATTTTTATAAACTTATGTACACAAGATATATTTTTAGTTATTTGTAAACTTAAACATTGAACTCGACAACTATCGAAAAATAGTATAGCTTTAAAAATTATAAAAGAAATTCAAATAATGAAGCTTTTAATATAACTACCATAGGAGTAATATTTTCAAAATCTGTGACATTTTTATATTCTTCAAGAATATGTCAAAGTTGTCAAATGCAATTGTTGCATATGGTTTCACTCACTTCTCAAAGCTATTAGATAATAAAATTGATATGTTTTCTTTGACGAGTTATAAACTAATGAAGAAAAGAAAATCGGGGATAAGTACAAATAATTGATCGAATTCGATACAGAAGTCGTCCAAAAAGCATTTACAATCATATACAATACGGCAATAGATGAACTCTATATTTTTAGCAAAGTGTTTTCAGCCACTTTTATAACATAGGAACGTCTCCGAACATCTTAATTTTCTTATTTGTCGATTTCATACTCTTTATAATCGTCGAGTTTTATCTTAAAAAAAATCAACTAATGGATCATCGGATTGACATAGTTATAAAGATTGAATGAAAATTCAGCAGCATTGTCATTAGTATATATAAATTGAGAAAATGTTTAAAAATAAGTTGGCTACCATTTTTTAAAAATACATTCAGCCAAAATACCCTAACATTTGGGTTCAACGTTTAGTGATTATTGTTTAAGGTTTAGGGTTTAAGAGGTGAGATTGAGTTTATAAACTCTTATAAATGATTATTGAACATTTATAAATGATTTAAGAGAGGTAGTTTAGTCTTTTTCATTTCAAATTTAGAGTATTTGTAGTAAAACTAAAATTTCCACCATATACGTTTTATTTATAAAACTAGAACTATTATATATATAGTTATCATAATTAATAGTGTGCCGTAATTTGTTGGTTAATCTAACGCATAATCTTATAGCTATTTTTGGTATATCTATTCTATTAAAACTGGATCATGATCTATTAATAAATGTTTAGTCCAACTAATTATTTAATAGCTATATGTTATATCTAATTATTTATTTATTCTATTAATAATAACTAAATTCATGCGTTTAATTTATAATCTCCCTTTTTATGTCTTATATTCTAGGAACTCATAACTCTAATTTATACTAATTATAATTCACGAATACATTATATGTGAGTGAAAATTAAGTGTAAATTAGAATTCACAAAATAATATAGAATAATAGAAGTTAATTTAATATTTGTTAATAATTATTATCTAAATTAATAATTTTATTTAAACTGTAGTTCCTCTAATAATAATAAGGTATAAATAGTAATTTTAAGATTCAATCATTTCAAGACTTATTAATTGTTTCTTAATAATTATTATTTATATTAGTTTAATATTTATTAAATTAAGCCACTAAAATAAAATGAAGTTGAAATAACAAATGATCAAATCAACAAAACCATAATGTAGGTCTGAATTATCTCAATTCCTTAAAAAATAGTTTCATTTAAAATAAAAAAATTAAATCATATAAAATAAATTTAATAAAATTATTTAATTTAAAATATAAAAAATAAAACAAATGTGAAATATGTTTAACAACGGGGTAAATGAACAAAATTATAATAAATATCAGAATTATGTGGAATCTTCAAAACATAGTCCTACTTAAAATAATAAAAAGTCATCTAAATAAATTTAAGTTGAATTTCATAAAAATTTAAATATATAATTTATTAAATATCATAATTTTCATTAAAAAAATTTCAACAAAAAATATTAACACCACACTTTTGAAGCGCATGTCAAAAATATACCCGACATTTGAAGGACATGTCATAATCTTGTATATGAATAAAATTCACGACAATCAAGGCCGGCCCGGAGGATAAGCCACAAAGTCATGCATGATTAGGGCATCCAGATTCATTTTTATTTTATTTTCTTATCAACGTATGCATGTAAATAAGTTAGAATAATATTTGTTACGCTTTTTAGTTATTATAATTTGAGAGCATTATATTTGAATCTGAAAATTTATTTAAACAAAGATATGCATTTAGACATAACAGATAATGATTTGTTTATGTTACTAAAAAATTTCTGATATTCAATACCAAAAGAAGTTAAACAGCCAATTGAATATTGAATATTATTATCAAACACACCTAAAAAGTTTTTCAAAATTTTATGAAGTTGGAACTCTTAAGAAAATGTTTGTGATCTAACATGCCCCACAAAAGATTATATAGAACTAGGGTCGGCCCGCCCGTAGGGCGGGATATAATTTATTTGTGATTTATATTATTGTTTTTTTATATAATTTTGTGATTTGTATTTGCAAAAGATATGTATAATAATGATTTTTTTAGAAAATTTTAGATGAAAAGATTATATGTGATAAGATATATTTAGCTTGTTTACAATAGTTGTTTATATATTAAAGAGTTGGGACATTGATATGCTTTTGACGTTAGTTTCCTTTTTAAATTTGTCCTATATTCTGTACGTTATTTGTGGTTTGTAGTATTTTGGGTTCGCAAAGATTTTGAGTTGTGGGTTTTGTATATAAACTTTGTATCAGTAATTTTGGGTTGTAGACATGTGGTGTTAGATATATAGTTTTAGTCCGTCCGCGTTTCACTTAAGATTTTAATTAAATGTTTCCATTGGTATTTGTTTTAGATGTGCAAGGTTGGTTATATTTTTTATGAATCTTTATTTATATGTGATTTTTGTTTATATGCAACAATATTTAAAAATAAAGTCATTGTAATTGACTAAATTGTACATTGATAATATTTTTTTTGACAAAGTTTTTATATTATTTTCTTAGGTTAAACTCAAATTTGATAGTCAAAAGAGAAAAAAATAGCTTGGGACATTCAATTTTTTTTTCATTGGTATAAATCTAATGAAACGTAGAAAAATAAAAAAAAATTGTAATTTTACCACAAGTTTGATATTATTTTGCAAATTTATCTTTAATGAATGACAATTTTTAAAAATACTTTTGAATTATGATGAAAATAGACTAAATTATTTTTTTTCTGAATATTTATAAAACATTTAGAAACTCAACCCCACTTCTTCAACACTAAACAAAAAACAATAATCACTAAAGTGTAAACCTAAATGTTAATGGGAATTTTCATATTTACCACATTATTGGTCTACTTTTTATTTTTACCTTAATTAAAGAGACATTTTCATAAATATCATTTTTTAAGGGGCATTTTAAAAAAAAAATAATTAGAATCCTAAATTTAACATTCCTAAACCCTACCCCACCATATCCCTACCTCTCAACTCTAAACCCTAAGTCTTAGATTAATTAACATAAAGGTTATAAGTGTGTTTTTTCCTCTTAAAAAATAAGAGTAAAAGTGATTAAGGTGAAAGTGAAAAATGGTACAAGGAAAATGGTATTTTTGACAATTTCCCAATGTTAATTAATATATTTTTGATTGAAGGTATTTTTGCAAAATGGTACTTAACTTGTGTTATTCTTAGCAATATTTCAAAGATAAAAATGTGAACTGATTTTTTCTTTTTTTTGTTCTAATATTTTTATTTATAATCTTTTGAAATTTATTTATTTTTAATAAACAAAAAGCTTAATGTTATAATTTGATTTGATTAAAAATAAAGTATTAATTAAAATGATTTAGAAATTGTTAATTGATTTAGTTTAAATAATATGAAGATGAAACTTTAAAACTATTTACTAATATCTAATTAATTATAACATAGGTGTTAAGTTTATAAACAATTTCCTGATGAGGTGTCAAAAGAAAGAAAACTATACTTTATATGTATAAATAAACAAACATACTGAACTAATGAATTAATTTTCTGGTAGACAACGATTTATGTTTGTTTGAAAGATGACAATAAAACGTAATTAGTTGTTAGTGAAAATCAACTCATCAAACATGATGTCTTTTAGGTATTAAAATTTTAAAACCCGACATGTTAAATACGAAAGCACAACACATGCTTGTGAAGTACCTGAACTTGATGACTCATTTTTCAGTTAAATACGAAGTATGTTTCATAGAATTCAAATATAGTTTTAAATATAATTTTATTAAATATTATCAAAATATTGAAATATTGAAAAATAGAGATAAACTTCATTGTAAATATAAAACAAATAATACAATGTTTTTGTTGTACTTATATTAAATTTATATATATATAATTATTAATTTATAATTTTAGTGGAACTATATATCTACATAAGATTTTCTTTAAAAATATTGTCTTATTATTTTATTGATTTATATTATAGTTTAAATTTGCCTAACTCGAAACCAGATAAATTTATTATTTTAATATGTTTATTAATTCGTCGAATATTAATTTATAGAATGTCTACTGTACCTATAATATATATAGTTTCGCAGAAGTTAATGACTTAATGTGTTTTTTGGTTGAATGTTTTTGGTTATCCGTATATATATTGGTTGGTTAAATGAGGTTTTCTATATGTTGGGCTTTAAAAATGTGTTTTGTGGTTCTTATGAGTATCAATTGTTGATATCAAAATTCCATGGACTTGATTTATTACTTTACAAATAAAATATTTTACCAATGTCTTAGATTTTGTTTCCAGGAAATTCTATTGCAATTTATTATATATATAGTATATTTTAAGCGCTTCTTTTTTTCATATCCAGCAATTTGAGCCGCTATGCATCATCAGGTGGTGATTATCAATAGTTGGTGTGGTTGCTTTGCATTGTTTGAACGGCAGATTGGTAGTTTAAGCAGTATTGAATATGAATTTCGCAAATGCTTTTTGTGGGCTAGTATGCAGTAAGAGTATCTTCGAATTTCTCGTTTCCATACCGTAATAATCGTATGGCTGTGATCATGGTAAAGAAATACAGAACGTGATATATAAGAGATAACCTGAACATGCCGGATTTAGAGCTGAATTTGGTTAAAATTTAGATAAAAAGTAATGTTTTATTTTTCTATCCACTTTGATCATCTTGTAGTAAATGGGATACTGGTTGGTTAGGTGTATGTGCAAAGAGTTGTGTGGTGCCATCAAATTTTGACAGCAGTTCAAGCTATTGCAATTCCATGAATCGTCATGGAAGAAATGACTTATCGTGTTTACATCAGATTGCAACTATTTATATATTGTGGTTGGGTTGAGCCAAGTAATGTGGGGTCGAAGAAAGTATCTTCGTGACTAAATTTGGAATGTTTTTAAATTTGGTATCTTATTCTCCATAGGACGTTGTCTCAGTAATTGTTATTTGTATATTTTTGGAGTATTTTGGAGATTGTTACTGGGAGAGCTATGTGTTACTAATAATCACGTAAACTAAAGTCTTTGTATTATTAATATTTCAGCAATTTTATCAAGCTGATTTAATTTTATAATCAGTGTTTTTAGACATCTATTATAAAAATGTACTGGAAACATTGAAAGTAATGAGGAATGCAAAACAGAAATAATTAAAAAGGGAAATTCAGTAGACGTAAACAGAGCTATGAGTTGAGACGTAAAGGGATAAAAAATATAGATCTCAGGATCAGGCGAGGACTTAACCACACTCCCTCTGCATACACCTCCTAACGCGTGCAATCAGTTTGGGACACTCTGCAATGCTGAAGTTACCAAATTTCTTATACCCAGGGAACCAGGTGTAGAATCCAATCAGGGCAATGTCCACATAGCCAAACTCATCCCCACCGAGGTAAGCTTTGTCTCCAAGCTCAGATTCAAGAGTCTTAAGTATCTCAATGAACTCTTTATTGCCCGTCTCTTGTTCTTCACCCTTGGTCGCATACAACTTCCTCTGTACCTCGTAAATCTGATCACCCAAACAAAGCTAAAATGTAAAGTGCATGAAGCATTAAACTCTAGGGGACATCAAAGATCCAAACTTTAAACAACACATCTAAAGTTCCAAACTTCAATCTCAAACTAACAAAAACAGAGGATCTAGATACCTCCTTGAGTAGCCCATGAAGAATCAATTCTCAGACAAACCCAGAGAAAGCTAAGAGATTAAAATTTTAATATCAACTTCATCTAAAGATCCAACATTTAACAACAACTCAATCTAAAGATCCAAACTTTGATCTCACGCTAAAGATCTAAACTTTGATTTCAACCTACCAAAAAAAAAACAGAGAATCTCGATTGTGAAGCAACTTTAACAACAGCTCATCTGTTTCAAGTTCATGATTCATGAAGCATCAACTTTAGGCAAAAAAGATCAAAGCTTTAACAACAATTCCACCTAAAGACCCAAACTTTGAACTCAATCTTACAGAAAACAAAATGCAGAAAGCCTATGGAAACATTAAGAAAATATGTCTGGTAAATATTCAAAACAGTAAACTTGGTAATAAGGATTCCAGATGACGGAAACGTCAAGAAAAGACGACCGCAAAAAAAATATTTTAATTATGAACGTAAGCGAAAATACATAACAAACCTGTGAATCCAGTATGAGCATATCGATTCACATAAGTTCGCCACCGCGTCGAACGTTCCTGGCCTCCTATAAACGAAACAATCAAACTTGGACGGTGGAGGAGCATCGATCGGTCTACAAATCGGTTAAGAAGGCTGAAGCATTAGCCATATCTCAAAAAATAAGTTTGATGAGTGTTCTTAACTGATTGAGAAGATGGTTTAAGAGGAGAAAGACAAACCTTTTTACTCATGCAGATTCACCGACTTGGAGAAGTGTAGATCGTATTGAAGGTAGAACGTGGACCATGAATTAAAGGAGGGCTTTAAGAAGATGAGTCTGTAACAGTTTGCCTATCCAATTGGTAGGAAGAAGATGAAACATCGCTTATGAAACCATAGAGTTTAGAACGGCTTCGTTCATAGAATGGGTGAAACCCTACAAAACAAAAACGACTCGTTTTCTAATACGTAGAGCTCATGTATATCGGTTTGGGCCTTTTGAAAACAGACATTAGGCCCGTGAAAAGATCAAAGGCCGCATCCATTATAAACTAACTTAATGAAACAGTGAACACGTGGCGGCTCCAGGTTTCACTACTTTCTGACGTGGATCAACCTGGAGAGAGCATAACTGTTCTTTATATAATTAGATGGTTTTTAATCAATTGACCCTAACTATGATTAAAATACATGACTATACAAATTTATTAAATGTTTTTTTTGGAAAAAATACAAGAAAATGTATTTAGTGTTTTAAATTTATTGTTCTCTATAAGAAGTTAAACATATTCTATTTTTAATGAATTTTTACGTTATCTATATTATTAAAACTGAATTACAAAATAGAACATACCCTTCGTTCAACAAGTTATTATATTAATTGTTATTTATTTATCACTCAATTTAAAAACTTCATTAGTTATATTACCATAACAATAAATCACTTCATTAATTGTATTACCATAATAATATTGTAGATTTTATTTATTAGTTAATCGACATTAATTTTGTGACAATTATAAAAAATGAAAAATGTAAAATAACCGGGTTTTACATATGATTAAAAGTTTGGTTTAATCTGTTTTATTATAGAAAATTATCTTAGCTTCAATCCTTGAAAATCTAGCCAAACACAAAATTCAATGACATGGTTTACGTTAATAAAATAATAACTTAAATCAAAATAATAGTTAAATTATATTTATTGTCACTTATTTTTCATTGCATTTAACTATTTTACCATGTGCTTCATGTCCAAGCGCATAAATAATAATAACAAAACAATATGATTTTGATTATAAAAATAAAATTTTAGTTTATATATATATATATACTATTAAAACTGAAGTATATATATAGTGTAGTGAAAACTAATTAATCCTAATATTTAGCATTAATTATTTTTAATAAACTCTTCCTTAAAAATGCAATCAGTTAATTTTATTTATGATCAACATTAATGATTGTTTCAAATGACAATATATTTTAAGAAATTATTTTTTAAAATAAATAATTAATTTATCTATAATAGACTATATATATATATATATATATTAATGAAATTAACAAAAAATCATTTTTACCATTTAGTAAATATTTTAAGAATTTTAAAGCGTATAAAATTTTCCTATCAAAAATAAATAGTCAGTTTATATTATCTATAATTACCATTTCAAATTTAAAATGTTAATGTACATGAATATAACATTGTTATAAAAGTAAACAACAATTTAAATAATTATTTCCTTATTGTATTATAAATAATTTTATATGCACTAAAAGTCTGAAACTACAAAATAACAGTCAATACTAGATATAATTAGTACTAGGTGATTACCCGCGCGCATGCGCTGAGTGAAATTTATATATTAATAACCATTAAATATTAACTTTGATCGTCCAACCAAGTTATAAGTCTCCAAACGTATAATCATGAACCGTCAATATAAAGTTGATTATAGAGTCATGTTTGTTGATATTTTTTAAACCTATTTAATTTACATTGAACTTCAATGATATCATCTGAATGTTATAATTCACCATCTCACTTCGATATGAAGAATCGTATTTTTGAAATGATATGATTAAATAACATTTGAGATCCGTGCTTGCGTGGAATGAACATTAATTATGTATACAAATTATTTATAGATATTTATTCGTGTTAATTTTCATATTATAAAATAATAAATATATTGAATAATTGAGGAGAGAGTAACTATTACGTATATAATTAAATTCGAGTAAGAACATAAATAAATATAATCTCTCTTTTTATTTACAATACTTTTTATTGATAAAAATCAAAATAAATCATTTATTTATTTTATATAGTATATAATTAAAATTAAATGATATTAACATAGATATATAATATATTTTAATATGAATATTTATTTATTAAATCTTGGTACTCATATGATTTCATTAACATTTTTATATTTGCTGTAACAAAAATATTATTTTTACTAATACGAATATTTATTAACCGAGGCTTCCAACTCAATGTAATTTTGAAATTAACATTTTATGTATTATATATATATATATTCAATGATATTTAATAGTTATATGATTTTATGATCATTTGTATCTTGTTACAATAAAAAAGTTAAACCATTGATCAAAAAATTCAACGTAGATTTTTAGTAGTCTTAATAATTTATATTAAACAAACTCAAAATATAGCATATAAGTAAAAATTTAATTTTTTTATTATATACTTATGTGATTGTTAAATTTCTTTTAAGAATATAAAATTGAAAAATGATGGAAGATACATAAATTGTTATCAAATCGTATATTAACATGTGGCTATCGAAATATGTTGTAATGAAACGTGACTACCAAAATATGTTGTAATGATCCATCTAAGTATATAATTAACATATATATATTTTATATGATATATAGTTTAATTTAAACAATATTAATGTATGTATGTATATATATTTAATCTGAATATCTATTAAATGAAACTTCATATTCATATGATTTTATGATCATTTGTATCTTTTTATAACAAAACATCAATTATGGAAAAGTACTAATAGTTTTGGAATTATGCATCAATTATTTTTGTATCTTTTTCCATATTTCCATTGTTCACAGAAAATTTTCATTATAATGATTTTATCTGTTTTTTAATTTATAGTCGTTTAAAAAATTTCAAAATATAACATATAGGGAAAAAAATCTAGATTTCTTATTACATGGTTAATATGATTGTTTAATATTTTTAATAACATAAATTAAACAAAAATGATAAAGGATACAAAAAATATTATCATATCTTTATTATTCAAAACATTAATTGTCACATATATGTTAATCATATTAGGTAATTCCGTAATTTTTATTTAAGGAAAAAATGTAAAGTATCATTTTATGCACTATTAATCAATATAAATGTTAATTTATTAAAATTATAATATATATTTAGATGAACCAACTTTTTTCTAAGGATTTTGAAAGTCATTCTGGTGATAACACGTGACTACACTTTAAAGTTGTAATGCTTCAGAATTAATATATAGGAGATATAATAAAAAGGAAAATAATAATACTCAATAAAAATAATAATCCAATGTTAATATCATAATATTTATGTATAATAAATATATGGTATGTTTTTAAAAGTTAGAATAAATATCCGCAGGGTCGAAAACTAGTAATAGCAATATATAACATTAGACCGTCGACAATGTTTAAAAAAGACTCACGATGATGAAAATTTGAGCAATGGTCCTACAAGTGTGTTGCTTTTGTTCAAATTTAAAGGATAATGCGGATCGAATATGTAAATATACCACAAAAATCCTAAAAACCCCGACCGTTGGACCGATAATGCATTTCAATAACAACAAAAAATAAGTACATTGTCTATTGAAACCCACCACCAGCTTCTTCTGTTGTACCAATACAAAAATATCTCCTTTTTCCATTGGCAGTATTACTAAATTCTATTACATATAACACGTATTATTGTCGTATAACTATATCAACCAATTACTGAATTTGCAAATGCATCATGAAAACTGCAATTCTTTCAAAAATCATAATGGTAGCTCGTTGCAATTTTTAAAAATATGTTTTTAGTCTTCTTACTCATGTAGAAAACTCTTGACAATGCTTGAATTTGTCTTTTACTAGGGTAGGTCCGCCCTACGGGCGGGATATACTTTACTTATGATCTAGATTATTAATTTTATATGATTTTGTGGTTTGTCTTTTAAATGAACATAAAATATGTAAATATTTTAAATTTTAATGAGTATTTATAACATAAGTGTACTCTTGTAACATTATTTTTACTGTTTTTTTTACATATCATGAATATACCTTACATTGTTTAAAGAGAAATACCCTAAGATAGATTTAAAAAAGTTTTTGTCACAAAATAACTTTTAAGAAAAAAATGACAAAATAATCTTTACTAAAATGTGTAAATTTACATTTATACCCCTTGGATTAACTAATCTAGACTTAAAGGTTTAGAGTTATGAGGTGAGGTTTTTGGGGTGAGAGTTATTTTTGTTACAAAAACTTCAAAAGAGGTTATTTAAGAGATTTGCCCTTGTTTAAAAACATAATTTATAAAATATTCTAAGTAGAATATTATTTTTGAACTGCAAGCATTAAAAACGAAAAAATATATAATATTTTTCAATTTTGTGTTCTATTGAATTTACTGATATTTTTTTATTTTTTATAATTATTATTTAAATGAAAAGTGAAAATTAATTTTTAATTTTGTGTACGACTGGATTTTTGAACAATTGTTACAAAAATAAAAAGCAATTATTTGATGATCTAATATTTTGAAAACTGTTCACTAATTAAAATAAATTATTTTAAAACAAAATAGCTGAATTGATCAATTGGAAATTGTTATTTTAGTTACACTGTAGTGATATAATACTAACTTATATTTCTTTACTTAATCTAATAGCTGAGTTTTAATATATTTTTAACATATGTAAAGATCAAATTACTTGGAAAATGTTAATTTTAATATTTATCATTAGTTATTTGTTGCTCATATTATAAATTTATCAATGAGGTGTGGTTAAACAAATCTTATTCAAGTGTGTGGACCTATGAGTTTGTTTTTGGTTAGAATATAAAAAGTCATTGATATAAAAGTGAATATTTAGTAAAGAATGTATAAGTTCACAAATATTGATTAAGAACTTGTGATTCTTTTGACAATTGCGAGAAATGGAGCTGCTTTGACTTTCAAGATTCATTGTTTCAGCTCTTAATGTTCTGCTATGATTTCATCGGGTTAATTTCTGGTTTGACCCTCCATAAGATAGTGAAAAATACGAAGTGACTACCTCTCCCGTCTCTGTTTCTCTTCAAAGACTTGTCTTTATTGTTGTCCCGGTCGTCATCTCTTTGTTCTCAAACTCTGTCGATGAGACTACCAAAGCTCCAAAGAGTATGAAAATCTGAGAAGCATAGAGATTCCATCAACCTTGGTTTCACCCACACTTTTGCCTCATGAAGTTTCTCCTTCCCAACCCCAACAATCTCCAGCTTGAGATGATTTGCTACAACTTTTTCTTTTGCGTTAACCACCCACACAAACTCGACCGCTGCATTTTATCATTTTGAAAAACCAAGAACCCAAAATATTAGATCGATGCACGGTTACACCGATGCAGATTGGGCTGGTGATAAAGACTCGAGAAAATCAACTTCAGGATTTGTGGTTACCTTTGCAGGGGGAGCTGTTTCATGGCAATCGAAGCTACAAAAGTGTGTTGCCTTATCCACCACGGAAGCAGAGTATATCGCAGCAACGGAAGCATGCAAGGAGATGTTATGGATGAAGAACCTCTTACTTGAGTTGGGAGTAAAGCAAGACAAGTACAACTTGATGTGTGACAACCAAAGTGCTATTCACTTAGCAAAGAATCCAACATTTCATTCTCGCTCAAAGCACATTGATATTCGGCATCATTGGATACGAGAAGTTCTTGAAGGGAAGTTCATACATCTCAACAAAGTACACACAGATGAAAACTGGTCAGACTTTATGACCAAAGTACTACCGATCAAGAAGTTTGAAGATTGCTGCAAAGGCACCGGCATGACAACGGTTTCGGGCTAAGTCGGAAAGGGGGGGATTTGTTGGGTTTTCCTCCTTAAGCCCAATTAACCTTAGCCCAAGAAGAAGAAAAATCTAGAGAAAAGTGGAGAAAGATGAAGAAGTGTGTAGAAAAAGTTATGTGGAAAGTGGAGAAAGATGAAGAAGTGTGTAGAAAAAGAAGTGTGTAGAAAAGGAAGTGTGTAGAGAAAGAAGTGTGTAGAATTTTTAATAGTTACCTTTCTATTAGTATAAATAGGGGTGTTTAGTTCATTTGTAATCAATCAAGAAAAGCAAAGAAAGAAAAACAAGAGAGAAAACACTTGTAAGAGAGAGTTTCCTAAAATTTCATCTTTGTAATAAATCCCTTTCCTAAATATTAAGAGTCTTCTTCTTAAACTCTTAGTTGTCTAAATCCCATCTTCATCTCACGAAGAATATTGGGTAATTTTCCCAACACGGTCGTCATCTCTTTGTTCTCAAACTCTGTCGATGAGACTACCAAAGCTCCAAAGAGTATGAAAATCTGAGAAGCATAGAGATTCCATCAACCTTGGTTTCACCCACACTTTTGCCTCATGAAGTTTCTCCTTCCCAACCCCAACAATCTCCAGCTTGAGATGATTTGCTACAACTTTTTCTTTTGCGTTAACCACCCACACAAACTCGACCGCTGCATTTTATCATTTTGAAAAACCAAGAACCCAAAACTTTCACTTCTCATCCCCATAAATCAAATCCCAAGATCGACACTTATCCCATTGAAAACACTAAACGCGCAAATGGGTGGCTGTAACTGAAAGTACGATAAATAATTAAAACACACACTAAATCTTACTCTGGATCAAACAAATATCAAAGCAACTTGAGTTGATAAAAAAATCTCTTATAACAAAAATTGGTGCATTTATAAGAATCGAAAACTGAAACTTCAAACTAAAACCTTAAAAAAACTTTCCTGAAACAATGACCAAAGCATTCATGTCAAATCTAGTCACGAAGTGCATAAACTGATATAAGATCTTACCTTCAAGCCTTTCCACAGCGTTGTGAGCTTCTTTTTATACTTTAATCGAACAAATGGAAAACCACTCGAATTACCAGTCCTAAAACAACGAACAACACGTATCAACAAAAAGAAACAATAGTTGTTTCAATTTCAAAGACATGAGACCATTGTTTCTCACGTACCTAAGCAACACAAAAAAAAACATTAATCTTTCAGAAGAAGATAATCATGACCAGTATTACAACGGTGAAAAATGTTTAAGAAAAACATCTATTCTAAAGAATTTAACCGGTAAAATCACTACACTCACGAACAATAAACGTAAAAAATAAAAAATCAACTTTGTAGTATGGATTCAGGACGGTGGAAATGGAAAAAGAATTATACGGGTGAAAGAACTTTGTCCATGAACAAACTGAGTTTTTAATTAAGCTACCTCAGAATCCAGTAGCAGCATATCCACTCCCGTGATCTTTCCACCACGGCGACATTCCTGGCCTCCCATAAACAGAGCATCCGGAGGAGGAGCGGCCCTTCTACAAATCGGAGAGGAATACCGAGACGTTAGCCATATCTCATAGAATTAGTTTACTGGTTAGTGTTTGAGGTGGAAATGGTTAAGAACAATATAAAGAGAGAGATGGGGGGAACAAAGACGCTCTTTATTAGATCTGAACAAGGAATTACAAGGAGATGAGTAAAGAGGCGGACTAGCCGGAAATACAAGATGGTGAGTATCGGTGAAGGTGAGTAAACCCTAGATCTAACCACCTAGTCTCTAAGAAACCCTAGATCTAGCCGCCTAGTGAGTATATCGAAGTCTGGATCCCCTTTCCCTTTGCTGCCTCTTCTCCTTTTATAGACTCTATCCTCGTGTTTGCCCTAGTTTACTTGAGCCTTGTTGGGCTTTATTCTTGTCAGGCCCGTTTAGTCGCCCGGGTAAGTCATACTTCCACCGACTCTTCTAGAACGCTCTTAGTCGCACTACTAAACGCGTCTCATGCTGAGTCGTTTTGATGTAACCAGGTGGGCCGAGTATATTATCGTGTTGGGCTAAGTTTCTCCATTTGATGGGCCTTGTGGAGGGGTATAACCCATCTCCTACAGTTAGCTTCGAAGAATGAAACGATGATTCTCACAGTAGGAAATCTTATTGTTTTATAGATGAACCTCCACTGCCTTGCATAATCAGAAATCGCAGTGAATGTAGATCGTGTATGAGAGATTATTGGAGGATTTAAGAAGATTATTTCGTAACTGGTATCGTTTCTGTCTCTGAGGAAGAAGATGAAAGAGCTTTTGAGAAGACCTAATCGACATGAGTTTTGGAGAGGCGACGAAGAAGAACACGACTCTAACCCTAATCAAAACGCGGCGCTTCATCAAGGCGGAGCCGACAAAAGGCCGTATAAGATACTAAGTCCAAACGAATTGTACAAAATGCATGAAGTCAACACAAAGAAGCCCATATGTAAGGAATGTCCAAAAGAATTGAGCCGGGGACTTAATAAAACGCAAAGTTTTTTAGATATGGACACGTAGCAGTCCCAAAATGCCCTATTTGATGACGTGTCCTCACCAGGAGAGAGACACACTCTTCTTTATAATAATAGATAATAGATATATATATTATATTATGCTATCTTTTATCTCAAACTAACAGTATGAAGGGAGAATCAAAATATGAAATAGTTTAGCAAACCCATTTTGGGCTTGCACGCGTTGTTTCCGATTGAGTTTCTGTTATTATCCAACCAACCGTTGAGATTTTAATATTAAGGAAATAAATAAATACGGCAAAACAATAAGACGTGGCAAACGGTGATTAGTTGGAAATGCCGTAGGTGCACATTAGCATTAGGCTCCCGTCTTTGTTTTGAAAATGCCCTATGATTTTTAAATTGACGTGTCGACGGGATAAAGTCCAGAATCGTTTACAAAATCAGTCCCCTAGTCTATTAAAGTCACGTTATTACCCATGATTCTATTTAGTGTCTTGTTAAAACCCACAACTCTATTTATATATGTTTTGGCCAATTTTGTTTCTTGAAACCATTATCAAATCAATATGGGAAATTGTCTACAAAGTATGTCACGATTCAATTTATATGTGACTTTCATATAATACGTAATTCTGTTAATAAATTATTAAATTAACAAACTATAGTATAAATTTTAAATCAGAATTCAGTAGATATTCAATAATTTGTTTTAGTTCTATTCTTTTTTTTTTGTTTATGAATGATGATATCCAAAGTTCAAGGTAATTTACCACTGATCATTTTATTTTATTTGGATTAGATTTTTAATTATAGTACAATTTTAATATTAAAATCTTCTCATTTAATTCATAGCATCGATTATATTATTTAAACTATAAAATTATATCGATCATTTAGGTCAATATTCATTTTTATCAATATATTTTATCATTTGAGTAAGAGGGTTAGTTAAAGTTTTTAATAAAAATCTAAATTTATAATTTTAAATAATGTTGTAAGGTAATTTAACAAATACTATAGTTTATTCTCATTTCAGCTAAAATCATCTAAGAAGTTATTAAGATTAAATAATTTTCAAATTGTAGATCGAATATACACCTACTGCTATTTGTTCAGTTTTTCTTTACAAGAAACTAGGACCACATTCCATAAATTATTTAAGTTGAGGGACTCATTTTTAAAAAGTCGCCGGAAAGAACACATTTCGATCGAGATTTCAATTAAAAGGGTGAAAAAATCAAAAAGAGGAGAGATCGGAGACGACGGTGATGACGATGGACAGAGAGAAGGAGAGAGAACTTGAGCTCGAGAGTGCAATGTACACCAACTGCTTACTCTTAGGTTTGGATCCGAACGTGATCGGACTCGGATCCTCCAACGCCACGCCTCGGGTCGGGCTATTCCGCCATTCCAACCCGAAGCTCGGAGAACAGCTTCTCTACTTCATCCTCTCTTCTCTCCGAGGACCCGCTCAGTCTTCGAAGGTTCGATTCCTCTCCACTCTCTCTCTCTCGAAATCGGTTTCGGAACAACTTATGATTTTGGGATCTCTCAGGATTTCGATAAGGTCTGGCCAATTTTCGATTCGGCTCAGTCTCGTGATTTCCGCAAGGTGAATTGCTTGATAACTTGAATCCATAATTTGCTTATTGAATCCGTAGTTTCTTAACGCTAGAGTTATGCTGTATGAAGGTTGTTCAAGGGATTATAAGCGAGCTTGAGTCACAAGGAGCATTACCAAGGAGTAACTCGAGGGTTTCATCACTTGCTACTTGTTGTGGACCGAGGTTGGTTCTGATGTGATTCTTATGTTTAATTTCATTAGGGCTTGATACTGACCAACTTGTTTGTCATTTGTGATTCCTGGGTTTTATCTGAAGTTCGAGGTAGCATTAGATGATGTATTGTTTGCAAAATGTGGAGACTTTTGTTTTGATTGCAGATTTGTGGAGCTCTTATGGCAACTTTCACTGCATGCATTAAGAGAAGTTCATAGACGGACATTTCCTGCTGATGTGGCTTCCAATCCTCTGCCTTCTTCTCTGACTGACGTCTCCTTCTCACATGCAGCTACTTTGCTTCCTGTAACCAAGGTAGTATCCATATTGTTTCTCTTCAAGATTGTGTGTTGTACTTACCCTGGTCTTTGTGGACCCTTTTGAGTAATGGGCGGAATAACATATAAATGCAGGCCCGGATAGCGGTTGAGCGCCGTCGATTTCTTAAAGACGCAGAAACTGCGGTTCAGAGACAGGCCATGTGGTCTAATTTAGCCCATGAGATGACTGCAGAGTTCCGTGGTCTCTGTGCGGAAGAGGTAAGTCGTTACTTGTTCTTTTTGGTGAGATGTACTGAACTTCTTTTGCCTGATGATACTGGCTAGTTTATTGATGTATTTCATTTTCTGTTTTGTTGGCATAAGGCCTATCTGCAGCAGGAACTAGAAAAACTTAACGACTTAAGAAACAAAGTAAAGCAGGAAGGAGAAGTGTGGGATGACCTTGTTTCTAGCTCCAGTCTAAATTCTCATCTAGTTTCGAAGTCCACTCGTTTATGGGATTCTATAATGGCTCGTAAAGGTAAGGTTTTATGCTGTTCTGTTTATTCTTAGGAGTTAAATACTGAGAAAAGGTACTTCAATGTAGTATTATGCAAGAGTTATGTAGGTTCCGGATTTGATGTTTGTCACTATGTTCAGGTCAGCATGAAGTTCTTGCGTCGGGTCCTATTGAGGATTTGATAGCTCACAGGGAACATAGGTAACTGGTATCTTCTAACACACATGGTTTGAGTTCCACTTACCAGTATACTGACAGTCTGGTTTCCTTTGATCGGTAGATACCGAATTTCAGGATCGGCCCTACTTGCAGCGATGGATCAGAGTTCTCAAGTTCCTCGTGCAGAATTACTTTCTGCCCATTCAGATGATTCAGCGTCACTAGCAGACGACAAAGAATTAAGTGATGGATCATACGCAAACATGCATGAGCATTCTGTAGTAGACAGTTTCGAAACCACCTCACAAGCAAGTGATGAAACACTCTCTCGAGTAGATGATAGAGGTGGAAGGAATAACCAGACAGTTGATGTAGCGGAAATCATAAGGCGCTGGACACACGCATTACAGCGTATTCATAAACAGTCTCTTCAGCTGGTATGTCTTTTCTATCTCGTTGTGGGGGATTCACTGAAGTACTTTTAACTATTATAGCTAGTTTTTTTTTGAGGTATTCAGTTCCATGGCTTTGCTACTTATCATTCATCTGTACATGTTTAGGCTAAAGCAAATGACGGGGATGGTCCAGATATTTTGCGGACTGCAAATGATGGTGGTACAAGTGGGCATGTTGAATCATTGGCTGCAACTTTGGCTGAACATCAACAACATTTAGCTAGCTTTCAGGTAAACGTGTTGCTTTTTGTTCCCTTATGTAGAAGTTTCTTTTAGCCAACTTTTGGAAGTCAAATGCACATTATTAGAAACAGAAGATGCTTTTGTAGAGAGCCTTGATGAAAATTTTCATGGAAACATAGCCTGCAGACGGCATACGCTCCAGTAACTAAAGAAAACTAACAAGTTTGCTTCTTTTTGCAATTCTGTAATATTTGTAAAAGGCAGTATGTTTGATTGGAGATACTCGGAGTTCCATTAATATGTGAATATTCTTGTCCACCTTCCCCTGGGAGAGTATCAGAAGTATTTACGTCGATTGAGAATTACATGTTTAATTCCCATACTATTTTATAGGATATCTTTGAGCAGCCTACAAAAACTTCCTTATGCATGTAGCTCGTATTTTACTGGGTAGGTCTCTACTATGTTCTTACTGCTGATGGCACACTATATGCAGGTACTCATCAACCAATTAAAGGAAGTTTCTCCAGCCATACAGAAATCTATATTAGAGTGTACTGAGAAGGTTAATAGTCTTCCCCCAACCTTACCTCCAGCTACGAGAAGTAACGGGCAAGCAGCTTCGCTTCTACAATCTCAGGTGAGTGGGAGAATCACGGTAACAGTTTGATGAGTCAACTTTTATTCTCTTCCGATGCATATTTGATAGAGACGCTCATTCTACCTTTTCCCCCTTCACACAGGAAGGTGTATCCAGTGATGTTGCTGAGCTGACCTCGACAATGTCTAATGTTCAGCTTGAGAAGGTCTCAGCTAGTCCTACGTTAAAGCTTCCACAATTATTTAGCTCCACTCCTAGTTCTTCTAGTAAAGGTGGAAACGGACAAAAGCGGCATCCAATGGCTTCTCAGGTCAACAAAATGGAAAGCTTGTCTGAGAAGAGCACTACGGACCAACCACTGTCAAATACTCGAGCAGACAACTTGCCGACTGGTTTGTTGCATAATTACCTTCTGTATTGAAACGAAATATGTATAGTATATAAAAGTTGGTTTTTTTGCACTGTGATATGCCAATCCACTGAGACCTTTTTCTTGTATTGTTTGTTTCAGATACCAACAACTCTTTTGTCCAGAACCTGAAGAAATCTGTTAGAGAAGCGGCTTTATTGATTCCATCGTCAGCAGGATCATCACGGGACAGTCAATCCGATGAAGGCTCCGAGCATTATTTCGTACCTCTTTCAGGAGCAGGCTTTTCTCGATTTCCATCAGAACCCAAAGGTCTGCCTCTCAGAGGGTCGAGGTTACATACCTCTCTGAGCGAGCCTTCGTTTCTTGAACCCAATGTTCCCCATAGCCTTGCGCGAAGCAAGTACAGCGACATACCCGACGCGTTTGATGATCTAGATTCCTTCAAAGATTACGATAACGGGAACGGGTTTCTCTCAGTTGCTGGATCAAACAGTGTAGCTTCTGATGCACAACAATCGTTTTACGACGTCGAAGATCAAGTGTTTTCCCCACCTTTACTAATGGACTCGTCTCTGTTATCAGATGCCTATGAAGACTTGTTAGGTACGTTTCTTATCCTCTTTGATGTTACATGACATTAGTATCATTGCGTTTGAGGGTGGTCCAGTGTAGGCTTTATGCATAGATCGCAATCTTACAGCGTCGAGGATCTAATTTGCGTATTTTGCAGCTCCCTTGTCAGAAACCGAAGCCGCTTTAATGGAGCATTAGGATGAGTAAACCCTGGACGATGAGCACTTCTGTTTCTTCAACGATTGTTCTTGGGGCCATTGAAGCCTGTGATCTCTGACCTCTGGGTCTCAGCACAGGTGTTTCAGTTATCATTACCAGTTAACAAGGGTGTTTCTTAATTTATCTTGGATTTGTTGGTAATGGGATTTATCTTGATGAATGAATGATGATCACTTTGCTTTGTGTGTGTAAAAAACCTCTAGGTCAGGTAGAAGCATTGCTTTCTAATGTTTGGGTTTCCACAAAAGAAAGAATACATATTTTGATTCACTGTTTAAATTCTTAGATGTAAAGTAAAGAAACTAGTTAGAACTTGTATTTTTCTTTGGGCAAATCTCTCAAATACACTTTTCTGAAGTTTTTGTCGCAAAAATAGATCTTATATAAAAATGATCAAAAATTTTTTTTATTTTAAAAATTTTAATATTTTTTTTAATTTTATATTTCACCTCCAAAATCTCGTTCTTAATTCTAAATCCTAAGTCTAGATTTTTTTTCGATGAAAGGTAGTTCTCAAGTTTAAAGTAATCTGGATAACCAGACCGGAATAAAACAAAAGGTATAAATGTATATTAGACTCTGAATCTTGATTAGTTATCCCAAATGAATAAATGTATATTTATTCTAAATCTTAGGTCTAGATTTTTTTTCGATGAAAGGTAATTCTCAAGTTTTGATCTGGATAACCAGACCGAAATAGAACAAAAGGTATAAATGTATATTAGACTCTGAGTCTAAATTAGTTATCCCAAAAGAAATAAATGTATATTTACATTTTTTAATAAAGTTTATTTTAGTCATTTTACTTCTTTAATGCTATTTTGGAAACATATTTTTTTTAGATCTATCTTAGGGTATTCCTTATTTTCTTTTTGGAAAAATATTTTAAAGTAGGTTTAAAGGATTTTTTGTCACAAAATAGCTTGCAAAGAGAAAAATGATCCAAAGAAATTTTATTAAGAGTGTAAATATAAACTTATATCCCTAAAGGTTAATTAATCTAGAGATTATTGTTTAGAGTTACAATGTGAGGTCTAGGGTGTGTTTAATTTTTTTAAAAGTATAAAATAAATAATTTTTTTTTAAAATGATATTTTGATCATTTTATTTTTCTTGAACGCTATTTTTGTGCCAAAAACTTTAAAATGACTATTTGAAAAAATTACCATTTTCGTGCTTGGCTTTGAACCCGGGTGTCAAACAATTAAGAATAAGATTAACCAGTGTACTATAGTGGATCTGATTGTTTGACAACTAATTTTATGTATTAGACTCGTATGTTACTCTACCATCTTCGGGGGGCTACTCTGCGTCCATAACTTGTTAAGGATGTTCACTTAGTGGGTTTGAAGGGCAACCGCCCGACCTCGGGTCGAATCACTTTTTTGATTTAAAAATTTGACCCGCATAACCCGCAAACAAAAGAATCTTATACTTATACCCGTCTCGTCAAAATCTGTGGGTAACCCACCAAAACCACAAATCATATTAATAATATTAAAAGATAATTTTAATTATATAATAAATTATTTTAAAAAATTAATATTAAAACAATATATTTATAATTCAAATTATATAAATATTTATAATATTTTATATTTTCTTCCAAAAAATTTCTTTAAAAAAATATTTGTTTTAAAAAGATTTCCGTGTTGGCGGGTATCTGCGACTCTAATACGATTGACCCGCACCCGCCCTTCTTGAAATAAGTTTAACCGCACCCGCAACTTAATTTTTTCAGATAACCCGAGCTGCACACGCCCCACAGTAGGTCAAACGAGGCGGAACCCACGGGGTTTGATTAAAATTCTCAGCTCTTTCACTATCACACTAGTTACATCAGTATTCTAATAATTAATGACAAGCACTCTGTAATATAAAAAATAAATAAATAATGACAAGCACACATTATGTGTTAACCTGTGTTCGGAAATACGTTAATCATTAGTCGGGCGGTCGGTTAGCGAATTAGTAAAAAATCGGGGAGTAATCAAGGATTAGTTGAGGACTAGCTTTTAATATTTTTTTTTTGAAATATAGAAATATATAAATGCAATATGGATATAAACATTAGAATACAGGATGTTGTGGCGTAGTGGCGGCGATGTTGTTTAACCGAGGTTGAGGTAATTGGTTCGATTTCTTTATAAAAATTATTAAATTTTACGCAGAAAAAAACTTAAAAACACAAAGCATAAGTCTCACATCGGAAACTCATAGAGAAGAGAAGGATTGAAGACCTCTATACATACCATCACAAAGTTGGAGTCCTTACCTGCAATTGGGCTTGAATAATAAAGCCCACGTGGAACAAAATAGTAGAAATTTATCGGATTTAGGCGGGATAAAATCAGTTTTAAAACCGATTAATCGTCTGATTTGTCGATTATTCGGCTGTCCGATTAGTTAAAGCAATTTGGCCTTAATCGCGGCGTTACCTTGCCGCCGAGCGCCTAGCCGGGCGATTAATCGGCTAGGCGGCCGCATTTTAAAACACTGGTGTTAACACAATGATCTTATTTAGTCTTTGAATGCCTAAAATCGAAGTCTCCTTAAATTCGTTAAAATTTCTATAGATATACTGAAAAAAGAATTCCACATCGCCCACCAAGCTCCTCTTGATCCGTGGGGTCCACTTCTTTCACCTTTCTCCATTTTGCGCCACCCACCAAGCTCATCTTGGTTCATGGAGTTCACTTCTCTCCTCTTTCTCCATTTTGCATTGCCCACCAAGCTCCTCTTGGTATGTTGGGTCCACTTCTCTCCTCCTTCTCCATTTTGCATCACCCACCAAGCTCTTCTTGGTCTATGAGCTCCACTTCTCTCCTCCCCTTCCATTTTGCATTACCCATCAAACTCCTCATGGTCCATGGGGTCCACTTCTCTCCTCCTCCATTTTGCATCACACATGAGGACTTGCACATTCCCCTTCATCGCCAATGCCCATCTCTCCTTGAGTCTTCATCACCTAAGAATCCTCAACTCGAGTCTTCATCGCCCACAACTACTTCTTTCTCTTCCTACATCGCCCTGGAAACCTCCTCACCACCATGTCCACAGTTCATCGTGTTCTCAATTGAATCCCGTTTGCAACTTTCTTCATTTCGTCGCAATCAGTTTTCATTGAGATTTATGGAGAAAACAAGAAATACATTGCTTTCTCATAAACGCCGATTCAGAAATAGTTAACTTAACACCGTCATGTTTCCCGGAAAAATTAAATGATCATTTCATAGACCCACAACATAAAAACCGAAACTCGGAACAAATCAAAGATCTTTCGAGGAAAAAGTCATAAAAACGTGTAAGTCATAAAATGGTCTAAAATGACCTAAAACATGATGAAAGTCGATTTATGGCTTAACCAGCCCAAATACAATGACGGTTTACTTGGTTAGAGAAATTATAAGGAAAAGGCGGATAAATGTAAAGTTTCTAAGGATAGTCACGAATATCAGACATGATAAGGAAACATATAAGATAAAGATAAACTCGAATCTTGAGAGAATAATGAAACATGGCCAACTTTGAGAGACTATATATACGAGACCGTGGGCATTGAAGGGACAGATCTGAAAATAGGCATTAAGAACTCTTTGTTAGCTTTAGAAGAATTTAGGACTTAGGTGGTTAGACTAGCAAGTTCAATACTTAGAACACTTTTAGTGATTTATTCTTCTGTTCTTCATTGTTAACATATTTCCGTGCACCCATTTTAGGTGAAAATATATAAACTTTTCCTCATCTGAATCAATTAAAAGCGTATGTGCAACTTTACACAATATTTTATTGTCTTATTCTTTTTCGTGTTTGTGTGGTTACGTAGGGAATTCAGATCCCCAAGAAAATTGAAGAATCTTTGCTTTCCTGCATTAAAGAATTTGATAGTGTAAAATTTTGGTTCCCACAAATTAATATCATCCATGATTGGGTATAAGACATGCAATTGTTTGTAATAAAGACATATACAATCCAAAAGAATAAAGTATATGGAATAATCCTTGCAAGATTTGCAAAATTATATGGAGAATTATGAATAGCTTAGATTGAATATGACTTTAACCATCATTATTCATAATGTGTTGCCAATCAAATGCTAGAAGCATATAAAACTGATGGATGAGATATATGAAATTGATTATCATGGAAAGTTACATATTCTCATATAAGTGAATACGAACCCGAAGTTCATAGGATAAGCTATATACATAATCGACTGGCAGACATATTAACAAAATTCTTGAACCTCATATTCCAATTGAAAATGGCTCAATAATAATATATACCCCGGAAATGACAGTTTATGATTTTACGGCACGTCAAAATCGTGATAGACTACTTTGGTTCCAAAATATTCCCGAAAAGGAGCAACCCAATGAATCTTCTGAAGAGAATGTTGATATGGTTAATATTATAATCATGTACCTGAGTAAAACATTAAGATATCTTGATTAACCATATCATTATGGGTAAAAGATGGAATCAAAGATTAAATAATTTTTGACAATAAATGAGAAAACGTGCGATATAATTGAGAAACATGAATTTGCCTTTATGTACGAGGGTAGACAAAAAATTATTGACCAGAAGTGAAATGATGTAATCAAGTCTTTATAAAGCTCGTAATAAAATCAAGAAATTTTGGTCCAAAATTCCAAGCATATAATTAGTGTATAATTCTACAGAGAATGAAATGAAAAATGACCTTTGGTATGAAAATAGCTTGTTACATGATCAGCGGAGAAATTTATAATATATGTAGTATATTTGATATGTCTGGCAAAACATGAATGACTTAAGTTGTTTCTCAACATTTTTATATAATTCCTGATGAATTAATGATACTGAAATTGTGTTGAACTCCGTAAAACTCTGGAAGAGAGAATTTGGGATAAAGGATTGTAAGATAAAAATATTAAGGTATACCAAAATTTAAACATCTTTTTCAAGAGATGTTGTTTCAAAAGATTGTAGTAAGTTCTTATATAAAGGAGATGCTAATGTGTATATGTGAGAATGAATATATTGTAAGTCGTGGTTGTTTAAACATAGTTTAGATACTAATTTGTTTGTATGAAACAACTCATCTTCTCCTCATGCACACTTGGACGTAATAGAGAATATATTCCGTTATCTTCAAGGTATGATTTACTGATTTATCTAAGAATCTCGAGTTTGATATGGGTTGTTTTTCAGATGCAAGATATTTATCGGATCTTCATAAAAATCGATCAAAAATTGTATAATTAGTCTATAATTGTATTTTCGAAAGACAAATTTGGGTTTTTGGTGAACATTAGCCCAATGATACAATTTTATGTTGGACTTATCGTATTAGGATAATGTATGTGTTCTCAGTTTATAAAATAATTTTAATGTTATGAAAATCAATGAAGTAGCGTAAAGAAGTAAAAATGGAGGGCAACTTCATAATATTTCACAGTGAAATATGTCTTATATCTCCTCTATAAATTAAATGTTTCGGTTCATTTCTAATACACACGAACTCAATAATAATAACATTGTCCTCTCTCTTTGGTATACTTCTTACATTTTTATTATATTTTCTATCAAATCTATTCCTATCACTTACGTAAACACTCGTATCATACAAAATTATATATATATATATATATACAAAACAAAACAATATGATATAATTATAATCCGTTACTAACACGATCACTCTATTATTATAATTGTTATTTTTCAATTGTCACCGGAGTGCCGTGCTGCTCTCTTGTTATTTTCTTGTTTGATTTATTATTACCTTAGTTCGGCTATGCCGCCCCATATTTTATTTTATAAATTTTAATGGTTGGTTAAGGCATTATAATAGCTGGTATATCACTTAAATGTTTTTAATATATTATTTATGATAGATTAATTAGTTAGTTATGATAGATTAATTTGTTATCATAATCTATTCTTTCTATTAAGGTTGATTCATCTTAGTTGATTTACTCTCAAATCTGATATGGATAATTATCACCATGTAGTAATTAAATATATTTTAAGGAGGCATCTATATTTAAGCTTTTTTTTTAAAAAAATTAATAAAATTTATAACTTCTTGCTAATAATTTAGATTGTTTTCTATCTTATATTTTTACTTCCAACGGTCATAAAAATAAGAAAAAGTTAATTATTTTTCACATAGTTAGTTAACGGCTAATGAACATAGTTAGTTGAAGCCTTTGAGTGGCGAGTGGTAGGGACGCGCTTCTCTCAAACTTTCCATATTCCAGATCTCGTTTGGGCGGAGGTTCTTCCGACACCGGCACTCCCGTCGGTCGGTTTAGAGCTCTCCCGCCCCTTCCGTCGGCATCCACGCATATGAGACGGTGGAGTTACAGTTCCGGAGCTCCGATGGCATCTCTCTTCTCTTCACGACGAACCGGATAGGTCTCTTGGTGCGTGGGCCTCCAAGAAAGCCCCTGGTTTCTGGTGGCTCGTCGGATTCCATGTCTCTTGGGCTCCGTTTTGAGGACGACGGAGCCGGAGTCTGTTCTCCGCAAGTCAGTCTATCGGGATCTAGGGCTTGTACCGGTTTTTGCGATGGTAACCGCCGGCGACATATCTGCTCCGAGGATGGCGGTTTCTCGGGTCTTCCATCTTCTCTGGCGTTCTTCTTCTCACCGCCGCCGCGATGGTTGAGGAGTTGTGTGTAGTTCCTCGGACTTGACAAATGGCGGTGACACGAGGTAATTTAGCGGTGGTTAGGGTTTTTGGATGTCGGATCTCCATAGATTCGGCGTTTGTGGCCGCGGGACCACTCCGACAGCGGGCGTAGCTGACGACGAGTGTCGAAGGATCTGCAGACCAGCTTGGACGCCTGGTCTCAGCAAAGTCGCGAAAGTTTGAAGCCGGCCCGTTGGTGTCCATCGGAGAAGGAAGCGATGCTCCCTCAGGTCTTCTCACCCACACCGGAGCTCCTCTCTCTGCGATTACTTGTTGTTGTTTATTTGCTAGATTTCATGTAACCTAGGGCTACTGTTTCTTCTGGCTCACCGAAATGTTTGTAAACCACCGAATTCCCCTCGTTTTGGGGTTGACAAGTTAAAGTAATTTTAATTAAAAAAAAAACAATGTTTTTAAAATGTAAAACTACACTTACAACTCATCATTTCATGTCAAATCTCTCTGAAATCCTATTCTACAAAACATTCATTTTTGTAGAAAAAATGTTTAGTCTATTGATATTTTATTAGCTTTTTATCAATTGCTTTCTATAGTTTACTGTTGGAGAATTCTCAAGAAATGTGTTTATTTTCATTTTGATGTATGCATTTGTATTCTTTGTAATTGCGCATTACTTATCCATGCACCTTAATTATTGTAATGAAATAATATCCTTGCCCAAAAATCAACACAATCTTTACCATGATCTTACAATGTATTCTCTCATCAATGCAAATTTGATAACATAGAATTTACAGGTAGTTTGGTCTTTGGTGGATTCTCAGGATGTGAAGATTATTGAAAGTATACTTCTGAGCCAGACTTAGGTAGTCGACATAATGGATGAGAATTCACTAATAATGGAAATATGCAGTTAAATCTGGATATCAAGTGGAACGAGTATATCCCGATAGAGAAAAAATTGCGGCCAGAATATGGACCCACAGTCTATCCCCTAAAAACTTTTTGTTGGAAAGTACGATGTCCACCTAAAATAAAACAGTTTACGACAAATGGTATGAGGATGTAACGGTTAAGAAAAACTTGAGAGCAAGAGAAATTCAAGTTGATACACTTTGTGCCATATGTGGAACACCTGAGGAATCTATAAATTATGTGTTCTGTAAATGTCCATAGGCGGTTCAAGTTTGGACACTCTCACAGATCACACTGAATCTAGATATTTTCCCTACTCAGTCCCTTTTTGCAAATATGGATTAATTGTTTTGTAGAGTTTTCCCACAAATGGATGATCATCAATTTTCATAGATTTCATGGTACATTTGGAAATGACAAAACAACAAAGTCTTTAGCAATATGGATGTTGATCCTAGACGTACTCTCAAATTGGAAGAAGTGGAATCATTACTCTAGGCTAGGGAACAAGTTTCACTTACACAGAGGACCGACCATAATAGATCGATAGAGGAGGAAACTTTACCTGCTATACAAGGGAAATGGTGTTTTACATATAGATGGAGAGCTCAAGAAAGTTACTCGAGACAAGGGTGGTATAATACATTGGAAAGATTTGATGGATTAATGGGGGAGGTATACTAGGGACAGTCAATCACCACTCCACTAGGAAGTCGAAGCGTTCATGTGGGAAATTAAATGTATGAGGAATTTACATCAGTTTAATGTTACATTTTCAACATATTGCTCTCAATTGGTGAAGATGATTTTGGAACCAGAAGAGTGGTCAGTCTTTGCAAGTTATTTGGAAGACATCAAGATCCTGAAAGAAAGTTACTACAACTTAGAATTCATCCATTACCCCATACGCAAAATTCAAAGGCGGACAGTCTTGCACGAAGTGCCAGGAAGCAACCGTTGTTCGTCGCCAATATGGATGCAGAGCTACCAATTTGGTTTACATAGTCTACATGAGTCTGTCTTAGTTGATGAAAAAATATTATGTCTTTATTACTATTTGATTTTAGAAATCCAATGGCAAACATTGAAAAACTCCAATTTCCCTCTCTAGACATCACCGGTACTAACTACATTTCTTGGGTAACCAATGTAGAACTTGAATCTATTGGTTTATCTGAAAACGATAAAAAGAATAATACTTCAACGCTTCAAAAAAGGCTAAATCGGTGATCTTCCTTAGAAAACACCTTGATGAAAGTATCATTTATGACTATGCCAACATGAGAGATCCTAAGGAGTTATGGAAGTCTCTGAAAGATCATTTTTATCATCACAAAGACATAACACTTTCACTTGCTCGAGATGAATGGCATAGTCTGATTCTAAGATTTCGACAAAGTGAAGAATTACAATTCTGCTATGTTAGGAATTGTGGCTAAACTGAGATATTGTGGTGAAACGATCACCGAATCTCAAATACTTGAGAAGACATACACCACATTCTACAAAAGACACATCACCCTACAAGAACATTATAGCTTGCGGGGATATACTACATTTTCAGATTTTGTTGTGGCGCTTCTCATAGCAAAAAAGAAGAACGAGCTTCTGATAAGGAATTATATATCTCGTTTGACTGGTTTCAAAGCGTTTCCTAAAGCAAACACCATAGATACAAAGAAACCGATGAAAGAAAATAAGGATTTCCGGGATCGAGCTCGTGGTCGTCAAAACTATCGTAGACGTGGAAGAAAATACAATCACTAGATGGAAGTCATTCCAGTGAATCAGCTCTGAGCAATCCCCGAAAGGAAAATAACACCAAGGAAATACCTCACAGAAACGAAAAGATGCTTGTTTCAGATGCGGTGCTAAGAGAAATTGGTCTCATGTATATCGTATCCGTGCACATCTGTATGCTCCATATAAAGATTCCACCAAAAGAAAATGCAATGAGGTAAACTTTGTGGAACATTCTGAGGCTACAACGCACCTCGATGCATCTGACTTTGTGAATGATTTCCAGGATACCACTATCACGAAAGCTTAAGTACCCATCATATGACTCTTGAAATTTCACAATTATACCATAAATAATTGTTACTTGTGGAAGATTAAAGTATAATTATTGTCTGTTTTTCACATATTTATGTATAATTACTGCATGTTTGATGTTTACTAATGATGTATATTATTTTATGAATAATATTATCTTACTTCCATTAGTTTTTTTGTTTGTCTAAGAAATAGACATTACAAATGAAACAGCAACCAAGATTAATGCTAAACTTATTTGTATACCAGATAGTGGAATAACTCACATTATTCTGACACACATAAAATATTTTTCTGAACTAAAACTGACAAATATCACTATTAACACAATATCGGTTCCTGCAACTTGATTAAAAGAATTCATAAAGTCCATTTCACATTTCCTAATGAGACAAAGTTCTTGATAAATAATTCTCTATTTTCTCTAAAATATATAAGAAAGTTGTTCAGTTTTAAAGACATATATCTTCAAAGATTTGATACTCAATCTGCAACTGGTATGGAAAGAAGTATATCTACATTACTAATGAGAAATCAGGAAAAAGAAATGTGTTAGAAAAACTATTAAACGCCCTCCTGCTTTGCATCATACATATATAAATGCCACTGAATCACATTTTGTTATTAAGGAAAATCTTGAAGATTTTAAACTACGACATGATTGTCTTGGTCATCCGGACACCACAGTATTGCGAAAAATCATTGAGACTCACATGGTCATTCACTGAAAACCCAAGAAGTTTATCAGGAGAATAAAATGACATGTAATGCATGTTCTCTAAGAATGTTGATTATAAGACCATCGCCAACCAAAATTGATAAATAGTTCTCAAAGTTCCTTGAACAAATTCAAGGCAATATTTGTGGACCTATATATCCACTTTTTGGACCATTCTATTATTTATGATAATGATTGACGCGTCGAGTAGATAGTCACACGTTTGTCTATTGTCCTCTAGAAACGTGGCATTTGCGATATTTTTTCTCAGATAACCAATAAGAGTTCACTTTCCTGATTATCCAATATAGAGTTATACTAGACAACGCTGGTGAATTCACTTTCCAAACATTCAATGATTACTGTATAGTAACTAAAACTTATGTTGAACAACATGTTGCTCATGCTCATATGCAAAATGGTTTGGCTGAATCATTAAATAAAGGTTTGCAACTGGTTGCAAGACAATTAATCATAAGATATAGACTCCCAACCTATGTGTGAGAACATGCTATTTTGCATGCAGAAGCACTAATTCGAGTGAGACCAAGTGTATACCACAAATACTCTCCAATACAATTATTTGGATGAGAACCAAGTATTTCTCATCTAAAATTTTTTGGTTGTGTTGTATATGTGTCAATTGCACCTTCTAAACATACAAAGATGAGACCTTAAAGGAGGTTAGGGATATATATTGGTTGTGATTCACCATCAAGTATACGATACTTAGAACCGCAAACTAGTAACCTATTTACGGCACGTTCTACCGATTGCCACTTTGATGAAAAAGTATTCCTAATTCGAGGGGAGAAAATAAACAAGTAGGAAATGATATAAAATGGTGTGTGTCATCTCTACTACACCTTGATCCTCCTACAAAACTGTTGGGATTAGAATTCCGTCGAATTATGCCTTTGCAAAGAGTCGCAAATCAACTACCTGGTGTATTTGCAGACACCAAAACGGTAACAAAATCATATATACCAGCTGTAAAAGCTCATGCTCATATAGAAATGCCACATGAACCTGGAGTAGATGATAATACACGAGAATCTAAAATATGTTTGAAGCATGGTAGACATGTTGGTTATAAGGATAAGATTCTTAGAAAACGAAAGGAGATGGAAAAGCTAAATCCTTCCACTATAACAGAAAAGTTGGAAGCAATGGAACATGAGGGTGATGATAGTGTTGAATATTATGATTTTGAAAAAACATGATAATTTTATTAATTACATTCATAATAGAAAAATATGGAATTGAAACAAAGTGAATGGTGTAGATGACATTTTCTCGTGCTTTATTTTAAAGGAAATAAATGAAGAGAGTAGTGATTCATAACCAGAACCTATCATCTGAATGCCAAAAGAGACATGACTGGACAAAATAGAAAAATGCAACATAAGTCGAACTTGGTTCGCTTAACAAACAAGAGGTATTTGGACCTATTACAATCACACCTAAAGTTGTTAAACCAGTTAGGACAAATGGGTTTTCGTTCGGAAACAAAATGAGAAAAACAAAGTTATGAGATACAAGGCTCGTCTTGTAGCTCAATGATTTTCTCAAGGACATGGGATCAATTATGAAGAAACATATTATCCTCTATGGATGCGATCACTTTTAGATTTTTGATGAGTCTTGCGGCTAATCGAAATCTAGAGATGCGTCTAATGGATGTTGTTACAACTTATTTATTTAGATCCTTGGACAATGATACTTATATGAGAATCCCCGAATGATTTAAGATGCAAGAACTATTAAGTTCTAAGCCTAGAAATTTATGTGCAATCATATTTCAAATATCATTGTATGACTTTAAGCAATCTGGACGCATGTGGTATAATTGTCTTAATTAACATTGAACTAAAGAAAGATATGTAAACTGTTCTATATGCCCATGTGTTTTCATCAAGAAACCTCCTCTGGATTAGTTATTATAATCGTATATGTTGATTATTTAAATATTATCGGGGTCCAATGAGAAAAACAAAAGGCATCTGATTGTTTAAAAGGAGAATTTGAGACGAAAGATCTCGGTCAAACAAAATATTGTCTTGGTACAAATTGAGCATTCCATAAGGGTATATTTGTACGCCAATATACATATACGAAAAGAGTGTTGAAACGGTTCAACATGGACAAAGCAATTCCACTAAGTACTCCTATGGTTGTTAGATCACTGAATGTTGAAATGACCATTTTCAACTACATGAAGAAAATCAGGAGATACTTAGTCCTGAAGTGTCATATCTAAGTGAAATAGAAGTGCTTATGTATCTTGCAAACTGTATTCGGCCTGACATATTGTTTGTCGTTAATCTTTTGGCAAGATTCAATACATCTCCTACACAAAGACATTGAAATGGGATCAAACATGTCTAACAACTCAAACAAATAGATGGTTGGCTTTGCCGATGCAGGATATTTGTATGACCCCTTAAACCTCTATTACAAACTAGGTACACATTCACAATTGGAGAACTGCTATATCAAGGCGATCTCAGAAACACACACTTGTAGGCACTTCCTAAAACGATGCTGAAATAATTGCTGTACACGAAGCAAGTAGAGAATGTGTTCTGCTCAGATCAATAAATCAACACATCCTTTCAAGTAGTAACGAATAAAACGTCAATTCAGAACCGATTATTTTTATGAAGACAATGCAGCATGTGTCACTCAAATAGAGGAAGGATACATCAAAAATGACAGAACCAAATATATTCCCCTGAAATTCTTCTCATATACCCTAGAAATTGAGAAGAATAATGCAATTGAAGTAAGGTATGTTCGATCATGCAAAAATGTTGCAAACCTATTTACGGAGTCATTCCCATTACAATATTCAGAAATCATGTTTACAACATTGGAATGTGTCATCAACAAGACCTGTAACAATCGTTTACTTGAGGGGGAGCTAAGTTGTACTTTTTTTACCTTTCTATGATTTTTTTCCACTGAATTTTCTGAGAAATGTTTTTAACGAAGCAACTAAAATGCAGCACAATAAAACATTAATGACGATGTCTCCAAGGGAAAGTGTTACAAAAGCCAAGGAACTACCATAAGAAAGTAAAATGGAGCCTAATTTCAAAATTTTCACAGTAAAATGTGTCTCATATCTCTTCTATAAATTGAAAATTTTAGGTTCATCTGTAATACACACACAAACTCAATAATAATAACCCTTCTCTTCTTTTTAGTATAGTTCTTCATCTTTATTATATTTTCTATCAAACTATTCCTATGACTTACATAAACACTCGTATCACAATAACAATTATATATATATATATATATATATATATATATATAATATATATATATATATATATAACAAAACAATACGATATAATTATAACATTTCCCTATATATTATATATACAATTACTTATTTAAATATAAATTTAATCAGAAAATAAATTCACAACAATGTGATTTTTCTTGATACGTTGTTGTAGCATAATAAAAAAAACCATCAATATCAACCGAAAGAATAAGTTTTGACTCTTCACATTACATCATCACACATACCAAAGAAGAAGATCCGGAAATAGATCTATGCCAAAGAACACTGAGGCACTAGGGATGCGGCCAAAGTCAAGAAGTGGTCTCAGTGGTGCTCTAAACTTTAACTTTTAAAATTCCCATTTGTTCTTCTTGAAAAAAACAAAACGACTTTAGAAATCCGAAAGTTTTTAAAGATCTTTAAATTTATTCTGATAGGAACCGGATAAAAAGCGTTTCGTCTTCGACATCATACCCACCTCTCACTTAACTGAGACAGCATGTATTCACATTGCCTTCACCAACAAGAAACACTTAAAAAGGCCAATGTGAATCTCATTCCCAAGGATCGAATTCAAATGTCTTACAAAACCGTACTAAAACGAATAGGAAACACTCAAAACCAAGTGTCAAGTCTTAAAATGAAACAACTTAAAGAAAATCCATCAACTCGAAAACTTAACGCCACACTGAGACGACTACTCCAACATTTCCTCGAACTCACCTGAAAAGATAGTAAAGGTGTGCATTTCGCCTAATACTCAGCGAGGGAAGATCTAGGAGCCCCTAAATTAATCACCAAAAATCATCACACAACATAACATAAATATCTAACTAAAACATCCTGTAAAACAAAGCAACCAACAAGAAATGATGATAAACCCCAACGGTGCCAACATGAGATCACACCACCTTGTGCGGTCCCCACGTTCCTTATGTTGTCGCGGGAGATCTCACCGCATACGTTATCTCCATGACATCACGCTACTCTGTGAGTTCCACGTTTTAACGCAATCACGTTACCGACTTTGGTTCTCGCGTTAACTGCCACCATGTTCATACGTTTCATGTTTTCTCCACGACATCATGCTACTAAGTTCTTACTTCACATACAGGCACGCCGCATGTCCGCTCTGGCGATGAATCATGCCAACGCATGCGATTACCACATGATCCAACAAGAAACGATGCAACACCCGATATTTACGTACTTCCAACACTTTGCACCGACACACATATGCCTTACACCTTTCTATAACTCATATACACCACCCACATATACATCATCTACATATACCATAACCCCAATCAATACAATCATCACATACAATCCTCAAACATCATTCAACCTTGTTTTAACAACTTAACAATAGATCTATGTCATTCACACATCAAGCATCAAAATGTATATCATATGAATAAGTAAATATATTTATAGATCTATGGAAAATAACATGTAGGGATGAATGATGAACTTAGACACTTCTACCATGCTGAGATAATGATAGAATGAGATAGAGATTGCAATAAGCCCTCACCTTAGCCTAGATCTGCGGATCGAGAGATGAAACAATGTACATATGAGTTCTATGGCTCCTCACGAACCAGATATACAAGAGCAAGGGTTAGTTTCTACCAAATCCCTAGATTATAAATCTAGAAGAATAAAGAGATAGGAGAGACTCAACCCGGCATGGTGCTTCTCCTTCTCCGACGGCGGCTCTCTCTTCAACGCGGCAGGGCTATGCTGTGTTTTGTCTCTCTGGAGAAAGCCTAATGGTCTTCCTCCTTTATATAGGATAGGAATTGCAAAACCCTAGTTTTTTGTCTACATGGGACAAATCATCACGGGCCTCCTCATTATTTATTGGGCCCATGCCCGGGATGTGACAACTCTCCCCCACTAAACAAGAATTCGCCTCTGAATTCACATCAACATCTGACGATAGTTCAACACTCGGACAGAACTCTGGATAAGATGATCTCATTTGTGACTTTGGTTCCCAAGTCTCCTCACGGATTCCATCTCTTTCCAAACACACACGAATCATCTTGGTCCATTTTCCTTTGATACCCATGAATTTCATCTCTGAAACTTTAACTGGTTTACATTGGTCCGTTAGATTTCGACTAAAATCTTTTAGTGGCTGCTAGAGGATCAACGTTGGGTCTCTGACTACCTTTCTCAGTACTGAGACATGAAACATATTGTGAATATCTGATAGATCCTGTGGTAACTCAAGTCGATATGCTACTGCTCCAATCCTCTCAATGATGCAATTTGGTCCTAGGAACCTTGGCTTTAACTTTTTCAACTTGCGGTACTCGATTGTTCCTCGGTAGGTTCTCATTTTCAAGTATAATTCATCTCCTACTTCAAACTCTAGAGATTTTCTTCTTTGATCAGCATAACTCTTGTGCCGATCATGAGCCTCTTTCAGCCTAGACTTAAGCAATTTCAGTTGCTCAATGGTGTCTTTACCATTTCTGATCTAAGTCTCGTCTCTCCCTCACTTCTCTCCAACACAGTGGAGTTCGACATGGTATTCCATATAAAGCCTCATACAGAGACACCCCAATGCTTGAACGGTAGCTATTGTTGTAGGCAAACTTGGCCAACAGTAGAAACTGACTCCATTTTCCTTCTCAGCCAAGTACACAAGCTCTTAACATGTCCTCAAGAGTTTGTATCGTCCGCTCAAACTGTCCATCGGTTTGGGGATGGTAAGCCGTGCAAATGTGTAATTTTGTACCCAATGCCTTTTGAAAGGTCTGCTAGAATGCTGATGTAAACTTTAGGTCATGATTCGATACGATACTTACCGACACTCCATGTAATCGTACCACTACTTCCAGATACTTTTGCGCTAAACGATATGCTCCATCACTCTTCTAATAGCTAGGAAATGTGCAGATTTGGTGAGTCTATCCACGATCACCCAAATCGCGTCCTTCTTCCCACTTGTTATTGGTAACCCGATAACGAAGTTCATTGTCACCATATCCCACTTCCATTCGGGTAATGGTAACTCTTGTAATAGCCCACTTGGTAATTGTATTTCTGGTTTGACCATTTGACAAGTTTGACACTGCGAAGTCCAAGTGGCAACATCCCGCTTCATACCATTCTAGTGGTAATAACATTTCAGGTCCTGATACATCTTGGTGCTTCCCGAATGTATGGAAAATTGAGAGTTGTGCGCTTGAAGCAAGATCTCTTCCTTGATATCCCTAATGTTTGGCACACACACTATATTTTTAAACACGTAAGTTCCATTTGTGGCAGTATGATATCCAACAACCTCTTTTGCGATCAGTTTCTGCAGCGATTCATCCTCTTGTTGAGCTTTGCTGATCCTTCCTAGCAAGTTTGTTTGATCCAAAGCATCTAAAGTGGCTGCTCTATCTTCAATGACAATAGCACATAGCCGCAAACTAGCCAAAGTGGCAACCAACTCTTGCACCTCATTTGACTCTGATACGTTGATGCGGCCATCAATGACAAAGACTCAACGGATGAGTCTATGGAGGACGAGCTAGATGAGCCGGATATACATGGGACCAGCGATGAAATGAAGTTGGTACCAGGCAATGGACGTGGAAAGGATGAGCTTGGAAACAAGCTTACTGATCATTTTCCTCGACCAAGTGAAGAACAAGAAACAGAGGATCAAGTGGGAAACAAGGTGGGCCGAGCTGGATCTGCAAAAGGTCGAATCAAAACTTCTTCTACGGCCCATGGAGATACTCATGACCCACTTGTCTATTCATTTGGGCCAGTAACAAGAGCTAGGACTAAGGTACTTAGAGAAGCACTCGATTTTCTGATCAAGTTAGTCCAAGAGGAAGATAGACATCAGCAAGAAGATAAGAAGGACTTAAAGATTATACACAATCTTTCAGTTTGCTATTATCTGGACGAATAAAGAAGTAGGAGTTATCCTAATGGTTTTGGTTTTCGAATAAAGGGATTGGGAGTTATCCTAGTTCCAATGGGTTTTGGTTTTCGAATAAAAGGGATTGGGAGTTATCCTAGTTCCAATGGATTTTGGTTTTGGTTTTATCCTTATCTAAATCGACTTAGGGTTTTTAGAGTAGGCTATGTTCGAGTATAAATACTCATGATGTGCAATTGCACAACACCCGCTTTTATTCTATAAACTTTGCTTTTGCAATTCAAGTCTCTTTGAGCAATCTCAACCTTAGTTCATCTTTGAGCTTTCATCTATCACCAGGAAGGATACCCTTCTGCTTACCTGAACGACCATCAGGCATCAACAAAGCAGGTTGACACCTGTAGATCGCCGTTGCAGCAACACAAGGAATACCCACAATCCTTGCGTGAAGAATCCATCGACCATTCAAGCGTTAGTAACCTTGAATCCATCCTTCACCATCAACTTCACGAGTTCTAAACCACAATTGGAGCTCAACCCATCATCTTCAAGTGATCCGGACATCAACAGCCTCACAAAGGCCATATCAAGTGGTATCAGAGCCACTTGAAGGGGGTTTAGGGTTGTGTTGCGTGCTCATCACATCCATCATCCGTTTACTTCTTTTCTTTCTATCTCTTGTAATAGTCAGATCGGGCCTTTTGTTCTTGCTACTTTTTTTTTTTAAAAAAGAAGAAAACAAAACAAAAAAAGAAAAACAAAAGAAAAAAAACAATACAAAGAGTAGAGAGACCGAGGAGAAATCTGGTAGACCGAGGAGAAATCTGGTAGACCGAGGAGAAATACGGTCACAATTGGTTGAAGCGGTCTGACGACAAAATCTTGCACCTTTCTCTCTTGTTCACGTAGGAATTGGGTTTCTAGATCTTAGGTGGTTGGAACCTAGCTCACTGCTGAACCTATAGAACTCGAGTTGCTTGAGGAGTCACCCAAAACACCAAGAGAGACACACGTGAGGTCGAGAGTCTTTTTTTTACTTACTTGTGCTATTTGCTTTCTAAAACCTTATAGGAAGCCATGGCGGATGGTCGAGAGGAAGGGCAAGCTGATGCCCCAGACATGGCCACCGTGAACATCAATCCACTCCAACTGGAGGCTACAATTGCTGAAATCACATCAAGGCTGTCTAGGCATGCCAAACTAATTTATGCTAACATTATTCCTCAAGATGTTTTGAAGGCTGCAGCTCTTGCTGCTAGAGGAGAACGATTCGGAGCTTCTGGGGCCGGTGCTGAGGGTACTGGATTGGTTAGACCATCTATAAGGGCCTGTAGGTCCATGCGTAGGGCGGATGACCTTCTGGATGAAGAAGGGCGACCTGACAGAAAAACTATAGGCGCCATCAACTTGAAGAAAACACTGGGAGTCTCAAGTTGAGAATACCTCCTTCCCCTGGCAAGATGGATCCAGATGCTTATCTGGAATGGGAGAAGAAGGTGGACTACGTTTTCAAGTGCCAAAACTACACAGAGGAACATAAAGTCAAAATCGTTGCTACTGAGTTTGAAGGCTATGCCATTAACTGGTGGGAACAATTAACTAACTCTAGAAGGCGACATGACCAGGATCCAGTCTCTTCCTGGCATGAGATGAAGGAAGTTATGCGCAAGATGTTTGTACATACCCACTATGGTCGAGAGCTTCATCAAAAACTTAGGAGGCTAACTCAAGGGTCTAAAGTGTAGCAGAATACCATCAGGAGATGGACAACCTAATGATCAAAGCTGATGTTGTCGAATCTGATGAAGCTACTATGGATCGGTTTCAAGGAGGAATGAACCAGGACATTCAAGACCGACTGGAGATGCAAGAGTTCGAGAGCATAGAAGAGATGCTCCACAAGGCTTCTCTCATTGAGCAACAAAACAAAAGAAAAGGTCTCACCCGAAATCAGTTTGGGTCTTCAAAACCTACTTATGCAAGGGATGAACGAACACTCAATAAGCCTAGGGAAGAGGGAGGTAGTTCTTCACAAGCCAAAGACAAAAACTCAAAGGGCCAGCAACGGCCAATAAAGCTCGGAACATCAAATGCTACAAGTGCCAAGGCTTTGGTCACTATGCCAACGAATGCACCAATAAAAAGAACATTCTTGTCTTGCCAGTGGTGAGTTGGTGTCCGAAGATGAGGGACACTCTAATGGAGCAGAAGAAGATATTGTGGATTACCCGGTCCATGGAGAGTTGTTGTTAGTCACTCGACGATCCTTGAGTACTCAACCAAAGGCCGAAGAACAAGAAAGGCAGCAGAGAGAAAACTTGTTTCACACTCGTTGTCTCATTCAAGACAAAGTATGCAGCCTCATAATCAATGGAGGAAGCTGTACCAACACGGCTAGTGAGGTGTTGGTCGATAAACTTGGGCTTCAAACTCAACCACATCCTAAACCTTACCTCTTACAATGGTTGAGTGAAGAAGGAGAACTGCGTGTAACTCAGAAGGTTCAGATCCCATTCACCATTGGGCGATACAAGGATGTGGTCGAATGTGATGTAATTCCTATGGAGTCAAGTCACATACTCCTTGGCCGGCCTTGGCAGTTCGAAAAAGGGTAGTCCATGATGGGTTTACCAACCGACATACCTTCCTACACAAAAATAAGAAAATTACATTGGTTCCCTTATCACCTGAGGAGGTACACAAAGATCAGTTACTACTTAAGAAAGAAGGGAAGCAGCAAGAGCAGCTGGGGCCGAAGCAACCATCAAGGAAGTTGAGGTAAAAGGTTTAAGTCTCATGGCTCAACCATCGGATATTAAGCAAGCTATCTTCGACCAAAGGTCAATGATCCTCCTCATCTTTAGGGAATTACTGACTTCTTCGTCTAACCTTACTCCGGCCATTCCAAGAGAGATTGAGATTCTTTTGCAGGAGTATATGGACGTCTTTCCAGGAGATAGTCCCATTGGTTTGCCACCAATAAGAGGTATAAAACATCAGATATAATTTGTACCTGGGGCATCAATACCCAACCGTCCAGCATATAGGAAAAACCCGGAGGAGACCAAGGAACTCTAAAGGCAAGTCAATGATTTGTTGGAAAAGGGCCATATACGAGAAAGCATGAGCCCTTGTGTTGTGCCACTACTACTTGTCCCTAAGAAAGATGGTACTTGGCGTATGTGTGTCGACTGTTGAGCAATCAACAACATCACTGTGAAGTATAGACATCCAATACCTCGACTAGATGATATGCTCAATGAACTTCATGGTTCAACCATCTTATCCAAAATCAATCTAAAGAGTGGATATCATCAGATTAGGATGAAGGAAGGAGATGAATGGAAGACAGCCTTCAAGACGAAGCATGGATTATATGAATGGCTAGTGATGCCCTTTGGCCTCACCAATTCCCCTAGTACTTTTATGAGGCTAATGAACCATGTCTTTCGGCCCTACATTGGAAAGTTTGTGGTCGTATATGCTCTCTTTTAGTCTTAGAGTATACCAGGATATCCTAGATGAACACGATCCCACACTTGTCCAAGTATTCTCGAAACACGTTGTTCATCAACTTCATAAACGCTGCTGGTGTGTTTAGTAAGTCCAAATGGCATCACCAAAAACTCATAGTGACCATAACGTGTCTGGAAGGCCGTCTTCCTTACGTGTTCCTCCGCAATCGCTATCTGATGATACCCGGATGCCAGATCTATCTTCGAGAACATGTAGTTCGTCCAAAAATTCGTCAATTCTCGGAAGAGGGTACTTGTTCTTTCTCGTCACTTTATTCAGTCCTCGATAATCAAGGCAAAGTCTAAAACTTTCGTCCTTCTTCTTTACAAACAGGACAGGTGCTCCCCAAGGTGAGCTACTTGTTCTAATGAATCCCTTGTCCATTAGATCCTCAAGCTGCTTCTACAACTCGGCCATTTCTGCTGGTGCCAAATGGTACGGTGCCTTCGACACTGGTGTCGTACCAGGTTCTAATTATATGGTAAACGCATCTCCTCGCCTTGGTGGCGGTCATTTCAAGCGTTCAAACACATCAGTACTCGGGTACAATGGGAATAATGTCTAAATCGGTTTCCTTATCCGATCCCTTGATATTGATAGTGGCTAGATAAGCTTCACTTCCTCTCCCTAGTAACTCTTCTGCTTGCATCATCAATATGATTAGAATTCGCTTACGTCTCTTTATTCCTTGAAAAATGATTCTTCCAACAGTCTTGGGGATGTAGACGTGCGTCTTCGGGCAATCCATCACGGACTTGTAAGAAGTCAACCAATCCATTCATAAAATCACCTCGTAGTGGTTTAACTCCATCTCCACCAGATTTCCCTTAAGCTAAATGCCCTCAATGACGATGGGGACATCCTCATACGCTTTGGTAAACTTCATTAACTCGGTTCCTGTGGTCTCTATGCCTTTGGCGTTCGAAAAGAACATGCCGTTCAAAGTCCAACACTTTTTCAAAGTTGGAGACACAAAACTATGTGTTGCGCCAGTATCAAACAAGGTGTGGGCATTTATTCCCCCAACTAAAACCGATCCTACACGATTTGAACTATGGCTAAGTCTACTATACTTGGACCAAACAAAACTTACAAGTAAACATCTAGTTAAGTAGGGTCTGGAAACACAGCAGCGATCAGTTCTCCTTCGTTATGATCTCCGACTACGATGGCTCACCCACCCACAGCTTGCCTCTTTGGTAGTGGTGCCAACTGCTAATTGCGCCAAGCTCCCTGCTATGGTGTTCCAGCTTGTGGTGCTCCCTGCATCGGCATACAACATGCACTCGAAGTGTGTCCCTCTCTGTTACAACGGTAACATCAAATGTTCGGTGGGAATCTACAATCCTTTATGAGGTGTCCTTGCTTATTACACCTCATAAAGGAAGTTAAGAAGTTGTTGTCTCAACTAGTTTAGCAAAACGGTCATACTTCCTAAGAGCACATATATTATTTAAGTCCACTCTTAATCTATTCATGAATTTTCGGATCAAGTCCCGCCCCTCCATATGCCTGCGACAGAACCCCCTTAGTCGATTGAATTCCTCCTTATAATCTTTCACCGTCTTGTTTCCTTGGCGAAGATTCTCAAACTCACTTTCCATCATGTTTGCAGATTCAAGGGGAACTATAAGACCCGATCCCGAGGTTCAAGACCAAACATGGACCGCGGCTTAACACTTAGATCTTCACTTTGTATTTGATTCATTTTCTAGTCTTATATGTATTTTACTTAGTTATTTTCGTTCTCAATATATATGTGATCAATTTCAAACAACAAGTATAACAAGGGTAAATCGATTGTATTAATAAAGAGAAATGAGATTCATTACACAAAAGTATTTAGTTTGAACTATAGGCTATTATAAGTTCATTCCTAATACGATCTACCCAAACACCACAAAACTTCACACTGATTGATTCTTTATGGCTCCTTGGTCTGATCATGGTCAGCCTCAGTTCCTGAAATCACATAACACAAAGTATTAAGACATGAACTGATTTCCTATCAATGACCTAGAAAAGCATGGTTCGGTTCCTATGCCTAAATACATAAACCTCTATCCAATTACATGTGTATCATTCGGCCATGACTTGGAATATCCAAGTCATCTGCATTACACTTGGACAACAAACCGATCGCCCATGATCTCCTTTGGGTCACACGGGTAAGTACATGGACCGGATGGTCCCCTTGTTAATCCTTAACCTTATCTCCGCATAAAAACTCCCCTTGGTACTTAGTCATACAACCAAACATCCCCATAGACCAAAGTAACCAAGGAAAGTCTTCCAAAATAAGCGCATAGCAAATCTGGCCCATGGCCTTGATTGCGAGTAGATTGAACACGGGCATGACTTCGGCTTAGCAAAGTCCATATCCAATATTCAATCCTCACACATTCAAACCCAAAATAGAGAGTACAATAAGAACAAGAAGAAGAAACATAAAAATAATAGAGAAGGGACATAATCGGATCGCCCATGATCTTAGTTCATATCGGAATCGTCCGATCATCTAGGTTGGGAACCGATGATCATGTCACTAACCTTGAATGCACGTTATGAGGTTTTGGAGTTCTTCTCCAACTCTTTCTACTTATGATTTTGACCCATTATGGTCGGCTTTTCCTTTCGACAATCGATCTTAATCTCACCGTTGTCTCTCCACAACAATATCGACCCTTTTTGGCTGATTTCTCTCTCTCTCTCTTTCTTTATTTATCTCTCTCGCCTTTCTCACTGTGTTTTCTTATGTATTATGATGTTTATTTTTGTTCCCAGAGTCCCCTATATATAGAATAAGGCGTGGGGTAATTGCCTTGGCCGTATGGTTGCCATTTGATGGGCGAATGGGCACCTTTTGCCCCTTCCAATCTCTTCGGCCATAACTGCTCCCACATGCACCCTGTAGCCTAATACCATCTTTTGGCAGGTTTTAGATGGACATACATGTTTCCTTATGGCCCTTGACCAAGCCCATAGACAGCCCAAGCCATCAGCCCAATGGGTAGACCACCCGACCCAACCGGATGATCCAACCACGGCCCGTACCGGCCCAACTGCCCAATGTGGGAACGAAAATCCGCATTGTCGATTTCCATTGATTTAGGAAGGCAAGGTAAAACTAGATTTTCTCAGAGGTCCCGGATTTCTGCTAAGCAAAAAAAAAGTCAAGCGACCAAATAGTGAGAACAAACGATATGACAATGAATAAAAACGAAAAGAGAGCAAAGAGGATCTTATTCTGAATCCGTGATTTGAGTGTTACAATAGGTAAAGCCTTAGCAGAAAGAGCTGTCGGTGATTTCCTAGTTCTAACCTTGTAAGACTTTGAATAACCTAGTTGAATCGCTGCTCGATAACAGAAAAACGGAAATATGCCTAATTGCCCTAAGTACTATGCTTGCTCTGAGTAAGAATTTTCGTGTCTCCTCTGCATCCTCAGCCTCAAAGTTCTTATATACTCCTCCCAGAGGTGGTTTGATCTTTCTTCTTCTACCTTCGGTCGATTTTATCGCTTCGCAGATATATATTTTGTTTCCTTCGATCTTCGTGATTATCTTTGGAAACTTAATATTTATCTTCCGAGCTTGACATTTATCTTCCGAACTTAACATTTATCTCTTTCTGCAAAATAAAAGATAAACCGTCATAAAGATTGATCTTGATTTTGAGTAAAACTGAAAGTGGGCTTTTAGCCGAGTTTTAGACCTTCTCGAGCCGTTTTTCACTTAAGCATTTTTTATGATTTTAGCGAAATATCATTTCTGAAACGATGTTGACCCCGAAGAGAGTTAGGATCTCTCGTATAGTTCAGGAAACTATAAGTGTTCAGTCAACTGTTACCATTTTACACGATCGATTCGAACTTTATACGAGGGAAAGAGTTCTTACGATAAAGTTCCAACGTCAATCTCGATCGAGACGAAACAAAGATGAGTTCGATCTATATTCGAAGGAGGGAGATACGAGGATGAGATGAAAATAGATTGATTATCCAACTTGCCGAACGGGCGAGTTGGATTCCTTGTGCGACCCAACTCGCCCGTTCGGCTAGTTGGATTGGTCCAACTCGCCGAACAAGCGAGTTGGACGTCTTGTTTGATCTAACTCGCCCGTTCGGCGAGTTGGTCGTATTGTTTGATCCAACTCGCCGAACGGGCGAGTTGGTCAGCTTGTACGGTCTAACTCGCCCGTTCGGCGAGTTGGACGTCTTGCTCGACTAACTTTTCCGTTTGGTGAATTAAACAATCGAGTCATTCAGTCGTTTCGTTGTTTCGACGTTCGGGGATAAGTTTCCCCAAGGTATAGAATAGACTTTCTCAAAGAATTAACACGCAAACCCTTCTTCCGAGGTCACCCAAAACTTGATTTCAATTTTCCCGTTCTTCTTTTTTTTCGAGATATTATCTCTCTTTTTTACTAAGAGTACATCTCTCAGGAAGTTTATGACGTTGATTCCGTCGTAACCGATTTTGACCCCAACAGTTAGCCTGCAGCTCCTTAGAATCGTGATGTTCTTGCGAGCGGTTTAGGCATGTCGGGTAAGTTTGGCGGAATCCAACGTCCGAAAGTCTGAAGGGGAAATAGTGAATCCTCTCTTCTATAAGTATGTGGAGTGAGTTTTCAAATTCTTCACTTGCATATTTCAACAAACTCTTTTCTAGGATTAAAAGATCTTCTCCTCTTCTTTCTCTTGGTATAATTGTTTTTTAAATCATGTCTTCGAGGAGAAAATCTTCCACCAAGTCTCGCCACGATCGTTCTATCCCTAATGGCTCCAGCTCGCAACACAACAATGCTGGGCCAAAGGTGGAGTTCTCGGCACACTTGGTTGATCCTTGAGGAAGCTGAGGAATACTGGGCGGCCAGGGGCGAAGTAAAACCTCCTAGGCCTGGTACGTGGGCCCCTCCTCCGTTTCATGCTAACCCCGTGGAGGGTTGTCCAAGCAGGAGCTGCCCGAATGTGCTTGCTGCCATATGGGGCTTCTGCCGAGTTTTGGAGTTAGTTGAGTTTTGTCTCCCGAAAGTTGGGTAGGTTGCCGAGTCCACGCCCGAAGTTACTTCACGTGCTATGAGGCTTACCCTGATGCAGTCCCACGTATGGTTTCCCATTTCCGAAATCATAGCGCGACTTTTCAACCGATTCAAGATATCAATCGGTCAGATAAACCCGTGCGGTTTACAGCACATTGTCGGAATTTTAGCGCTGAGTTACGAATTAGGTATGACCCTTGATGCCAATCATCTTGAAGCTATGCTTAAACCCTAGGAGTAATCGTCCATAATTCAGTTGAGGCCTCGGCCTGGCATGACAATTATAACGGAGTTCGTGTCGAACTATCATGACTGGCAAGAGCACTTCTTCTTTTTCTGCGTTAACGATACACCTTACAAGCGAATGTCATCCCCATCTTTAGGACCAGATGGGGTCCAAAAGGTATTCCCGATCGAGCGTCCTCTAATTTTGGTTTTGATGAAGTTCGATCTTACATGCTTGTTATTTTTTTTAGAGACTAATCCTCTTCCTCCGAGTCCGAAGGGCCTGAACACCGTCCTAGACTTGCTTCATGGACATCCGTGTTTTGGGGAAATGTTTACCCCAAAACGGGATTGTCGTGATGTTGCTCTCCACCGCTCTCGATATCAGCTGGATCTGCTGGTAGAGGAAGAGTCGGACTCGACCATGGATGGGTTTGTTCCGTGCGATGTTCACGCAAGAAAGGAAAGGTCAAAACCTTGTAAGGAGAAAAATTTTGTCGAGGATGACGCGGCAGACGAGCAGTGTTCTCTCGATAACATACTTAGAGACTAGCTCAATAGTCAAGTAGGCGGGAGCGGTGGCGAACGGAACGATCTTGGCAAGTTGTAAGATTTTGACTTTCCTCCGGCCGTAGATGGATCCAGCGGTGTGCCGGAGTTGACCCAGGCGTCGAGGATGGTTAACGGGGTAAGTTTCGGTCCTTGAGAATTATTATCCTCTTTAAGGATAAGCTTCTCTTGACTTTAAGATACTTCGCAGTGTCTCCTAATGATGAACTGAGCCCTTGAAGCAAGCTGCCAAGAGGCAAGCATGGCTCAATTCAGGGCTGAGACGTCTGACAAAGAGGTCGCCCGTTTGAGAGATGAAATGGAGAGTTCCCATCGTCGTGAGAGATAGTCAGTTGCGACAGAGGTTTGTCGTGCTTACAGACGAGGGAAGAGAGTGATGGCTGAAGTCATGAAGACCCGTTGTGACAAGTTCTCATGTGAATTCAAGGAGCTTACGAGGGGTTATAAAGATCTCGGGGATTATCGTGAGTGTCGCGGCATTGTGGGGGGCGATTATACCTTACACATGCCCCTGACGATTCGTTTGGCGCCGAATATGCGAGGCAAACTGGGCGCATGAATGAGAGAAATAGGGACTTCGCGATCCCTCAAATCGAGGAGAGGATTTGGGAGCAGCGGAACCCGATTCCTGTTTCTCCTGATACGGTGGAGGCCAAGACGGGAGCTGCCGATGAGACGGGTGAGGTGAACCAACCTGCGGCTCCTCAGGCCGTCAACGACTACTCGCTCGTGAGGTCGATGACCGGGTACTTTGGTCTTGATGATTGATCGTAAGGTCGCGACTTATTCGGGAGTGTGTTCCCTTGTATTATAGTATATTTTTGTTTATTCGTTTATCATCGGCCAAGTGTGGTCATCTGTACCGGGACCGGACAAGTGTGGCCTCAAATCTTTGCATTTTATCAGCATTCTTTTGAATCGTGCTTTTTATGAGAAAGGTTTTTTTTCAAAAGACGTTTGGATTTTGTTAAGTGTAGGGCAAAGTTTGAGTTGTCATGTCGCCTTCCTCCCTTCTTTGTGGATCATCCTATTCGTTGCTCTTTAGAGATGTTAGAGGAGTTCTCAAAGTTTCGAGAATGTTTAGATGCGGATGAAGAGACATGCTTTTAGGATCTCGTTTCTTTTCGATATCATGCCTTGAGACATTAGAGACCAGTGTGATGGGTTTAGGGCAAGACCTAGGTTTACTTTCAGTTGAGGCTTTGCGATGACTAATCAAATTTCGTTTTGCCTGTTTCGATTTTAGCCTGACTCCGTTCCGATTTAAAGTCCGCGATAGGTTCTCGGCATATATGACTTCTCTGGTCGGAGTCGAGCATCTCTTCGGGGACAAGTTTTAAGTTTTCCATAAGTGTTGGCCAAAACTTTGGATTTCTTTTATAGCGCGCTATTTATCCTAGTCGGATGTGAGAGGAACTGCTCTTAGGACGAATCTGGATGCGTTTGTTTAAGACCTCTAAAGTGCTCGGCGGGGCCAATCGTCGAGAATTTTTTATTTATACTCGCGAATGGACTGGGAGTGTGTTCTCGAAAAGCCAGGCGACGTCTCGCTTATTTTTTCGAAAACCTACTTTGTGTTAGTAACGTTTTAAGCATCTTGGACCAGGGGCTCGTGCTTTGGTCGGGAGTCAGAATTGACGATTCGACCGAGCTATGTTTTCTGGAGACTTTTTGTGGTCAGCGGGATATGTTGATCTCGGCGATGCCTCAGTCAATGTGAAGAGGTTTCTTCGCTGAATAAGAAAACGTGGAGTTGATCCATTTTTAGGAGAATGATTTTCGTGAGTATAACATAGTGTTTCTTTGCGAGATAATAGAGAATTTTGCAAAATTATAATTAAAGTCTTTATTGCAGAAAAAATAAAATTCTTGTGTACAAGCAAGTATTTTAGAATGCAGGAATATACGAGTATTCATATATGTACCCACTCCCCCCACTTTTAGAGAGGGGGATAGCTGAACTCGTCTTTTAACGAGCTGCCTACGTACCCCTTTCGAGGATCAAGCCATCTCGTAGTTCTGTTGTTTGCGCGAGTGTGTTTACTCGACCGTCGTGTTCGTGTCGATCGTGTTAGTTTATATGTTGACGTCTTCCGTTGGACTTGTCTTCTCCGGTGGGTTTGAAGTGTCGGGCACTGGAGCTAATTGTTCTTTCGCTGTTCCTTGAGTTGACGGCTTTGGGTCGTCTTTGTCCTATGTGTTTTTTTCTGGTGCCTGAGTTATTCTTAGGCATTTGGTCTTCGTCATTGCGGTGTTCATGATTCGTCTTAGCTTGTGTTGAGCTAGGAAGCAACGTCTCGACTGTTTCTAGGAGCCCCACATCGCGATAATCCCGCTATGAGTTGGGAATTTAATGCTTAAGTGATCGATGCGACTGCCTTCATAGCGTTTAGCAAAAGCGTGCCCATGATGAAATTGTAAATGGCCAGGTGGCGATGACCACGAAATCAACAATCTTGGTGACTTCTTTTGCCGCAACTGACAGTTTGATTGATCCGAGAGTCATTGACGTTGATCCAGAGAAGCCGGTCAGCGGTTTTGGCTTTGGTACGACTTCTCCTAACTCGACGTTCATCCTTTAGAGAGTATCGAGAAAGATGACGTTGATCGTGCTTCCCGTGTCGATTTGAACCCTAGCAACCTCGAGATCTCTTATTACGAGATCGATCACGAGTGGATCGCAATGTGGCTGATCTATCCCGCCGGCCTCTTCTTCATCGGCGAATTTGCGCTTGTCTCAACCTTTCACTGATAAGCTTTGATGGCCGAGATGGTATCGCTGCAATATTGTGACAGCTGATGATCATGTTTACCCTGCGACGATTGTTGTCATTGCCCTTTTCGTCCTGCCTTCTTCCGCGATTTTCTCTCGATTGAGGAGGCCTGCAATTTTTCAGGGGACGGTCTGAGTTGTGGATAAGTCGCAGATGAGATCTTTTACGCTGGAGACTTCGGAGAGTTCTCCAGCGAGCAGATTTGCAGCCAACCTCGCACTGAGAACTTTGCAGTTAATGGTCGAGTGTCTAGGGTCTGGTGAAAGTCGCAGAAGACATTTTCGTCGTAAAACGGATTTTGGGTCCACGTGTTACCCGTTGTCTAGCCTTGCTCCCACTCGGAGTTATTAATGTAGTTATGTGCTCCATGGGTTTCTTCTTTCCCTCCATGGACGCTTTTGTCATTGCGAGGGTTTTTCTTTTTTAACTTCTTATTCGACCTTGGATCCTTCGACGAATTCTTCGTCGGCTTCAACTTTTGAGACAAGACCTTTGTCTCTTCTTCGATGATGATGTAATCGGTGGCTTTGTGAAGTGCGTCCTGGATCGTATGCGGCTTCTCCAAAGTTATCCACTTCCTGAACTTCGCCTTGTACAAGAACGTTTTTTGAAGTGTGTCTATTGCGAATTTCCCGGGATAAGCTCCAAAGTTATCCCGCTGACTCTAGCCATGATGGTTTTGAACCATTTTAAGAAGTCGCAGAGAGTCTTGTCCTCTCCTTGGGATAAGCTCCAAAGGTCGACATCGGAGGTTTCTCTATCTATGAACATCGAGTATTGTTTGAGAAACTCTGAGACGAGCTGGCGGAAACTTCCGATGAAGTTTTGCCTAAGGCGAGAGAACCATTCAAGTGCTGCTCCTCGGAGGTTTTCCACGAAGAGGCGGCATTCGCCGGCATCTCTTTCGCTCTCTCTGAATCTGGATCTTCCCAACGCAACCTGAAAATCCTGGAAGTGTGCCTTGGGACCGGTAGTACCGTCGTATGGCATCACTTTGATCTATCCAGGATCCGAAACCCTAGTTTTGGTGATATGTGTAGTGAAACGTGTTTTACGAACCTCCTTGAGCAGCAGATCGATCTCCGGTGCGGTGCTAGTAGCGTGATGGAATTGGGATTTCACCGCTCTAACTTTGGCTACCGTTTTCATGAGATCATCGCGGAGATCGCAATTCTCGTAGCTTTTGCTAACAGATTTTCAACTTTGTCGGTGTTTGCCCCGAGTGTTCCGAGTTTTCTCCTTGGCTAGTTCTTCATGTTCATTCTAGAAGACAGCTTCTTGTTCTTTCATCATAGGGTTGTTAAACTGGGATTCATCTTGAGTTGCTCGGCTTTTTGTGCGGCGCGGATGTACGTCTGCATCTTCTCCCGTAGGCCCGGGCGGGCTGCTAGACTCCACGTCGACGCGTTTGACTTCTCCTCCTTCTTTATCTTCCTTGATAGAAGGTAGATCTCTCGTTTTTTTGTGTTGGTGCGGGGGTCACTTCGTCGGGATTTTGTCAAGACGGTTTACCCTGCGCGTTGCTGGACCGGTCTAAAGGGGTCGCGAAATCGAATCTTCTTCTTCAGATTCGAGTTGTTCCACGCGGAAAAATGGCCTTGTTCCTTGCTGTTAGGGTTTTGACCTGTTTAGCGAGAGAGTTCAAGACCTTATCTTGTTCTGCCGACTTCTTTTCGAAAGTCGAGAACATCTTTTTCACCTCTTCGAACACTGCGGTGTTTCCGTCAGTGTTAACGGCAATGACGTTCGTCGCTGGAGTGTTTTCAACATTGTGATCGACAAAGTTGTCGTCAGGAGGTTGTTGGTTCTTGAGATCGTGAGCTGACATTTTTTGATCGAGTGTTGGTGGCTGAGAGTTAGATTGATCCGCACCCCCCGCCCTCCTTCTAGCGCCAAACTGCGACAACCGAAATTCGTACTGTCGATTTCTGTTGATTTGGGAAGGCAAGGTAAACCTAATTTTCCCAGAGGTCCCGGATTTCTGCTAAGCCAAAAATGTCAAAAAACCAAACAGTGAGGACAAACGATATGACAGTGAATAAAAACGAAAGAGATAAAATATGATCTTTTCCGAATCCGTTATTTGAGCGTAGCCTTAGCGGAAAGAGTCGTCGGCGAGTTCATAGTTATAACCTTGTAAGACTTTGAATAACCTAGTTGAGTCGTAGCTCGATAACAGAAAACAAAAAATATGCCTAATTGCCCTAAGTACTAGGCTTGCTCTGAGTAAGAATTTTTGTGTCTCCTCTGCATCCTCAGCCTCGAAGTTCTTATATACTCATCCCAGAAGCGGTTTGATCTTTCCCCTTCTACCCTCGGTCGAGTTTATCGCTTCGCGGAATATTTCTTTTTCCTTCGATCTTTGTGATTATCTTTGGAAACTCAACATTTATCTTTTGAACTTGACATTTATCTTCCGAACTTAAGATTTATCTCTTCCTGAAAAATAAAATATAAACCTTCATAAAGATTGGGCTCGATTTTGGGTAAAAACGCGAGTGGGCTTTTAGCCGAGTTTTAGACCTTCTCGGGCCATTTTCGACTTAAGCGTTTTTACGATTTTATCGAAAGAGCATTTCTGAAACGATGTCGACTCCGAAGATAGTTAGGATCTCTCGTATAGTGAAGGAAACTTTAGGTGTTTAGTCAACCGTTGCCATTTTACATGATCGATCTGAACTTTATACGAGGGAACGAGTTCTTACGGTAAAGTTCCAATGTCAATCTCGATCGAGACAAAACAAAGATGAATTTGATCCGTTATCGAAGGAGGGAGTTACGGGGATGGGATGAAAATGGATTGATTGATCCAACTCACCGAATGGGCAAGTTAGATTGCTTGTGCACCCAACTCGCCCGTTCGGCGAGTTGGTCGTCTTGTTCGATCCAACTCGCCCGTTCGGCGAGTTGGACATCTTACTCGGCCAACTTTTCCATCCGGTGAGTTGGAAAATCGAGTCTTTCAGGCGTTTTGTTGTTTTGATGCTCGGGGATACGTTTACCCGAGGTCTAGAATAGAATTTCTCGAAGACTACCACGCAGACCCTTCTTCCGAGGTCACCCAAAACTTGACTTCAATTCGCCCGTTATCCTTTTTCGAGATATTATCTCTCTTTTTTACAAAGAGTACATCTCTCGGGAAGTTTCTAACGTTGATTCCGTCGTAGCCGATTTTGACTCCAACACCCAAGACCATAACACTCCGTCCAGCTGAGTTGAGCTGAGTCCCAGCTGGTCCAGCTGAGTAAGCTTGTGGTTCAGGTCAGGAAGCTGGACACACTCAATGTGAGCTAGCCCGAGCTAAGCTCAGCTTTGTCCAGATGATCCAGCTGCTCATACTTTCCACGAAGTTGTCGTACCACTCGTCCAGCTCATCCTACCTTGTACCCTTCTTCATTTGGTTAAGGTTAAGTATCCTAATGCCCTTAACCTACCTTCTAGACCATGGAACACTTGTCTTTTGGTCAGATGACATGACTAGTTCGTTTCCTTGCACTATGGCCCGTCCCGATGACTTTATCCAGGTCTAGGGATGTGACAAGTCTCCCCCACTTGAGAGGGATTTTTCCCCGAATCCAAACCAAGTGTTTCCTTGTCCAGAAACCGATCAAACCACATAGGAAAGTCGGCCCTAATTTTGGCTTCAGTTTCCCAAGTCGTTTCCTCCCTTCCATTACAATCCCAGATCACCTTGACCATCTAAGTTGTTCTCTTCCTTGCTGCTTTTTCCATCATGTCTACAATTCGCACTGGCCATGCTTCCAAGGTCAAGTTCTTACCAAGATCAGTAGGAATTTCAGGTACCACTATGTCATGATCCGTTAAGCATTTTCGAAGCAGGGAAACATGGCACATGTTGTGGAATGCCTCCATTTCAGATGGCAAATCCAACTTGTACGCCACCATGCCCACTCTTTCTATGAACCTGAACGGACCTAAGTACCTTGGATCCAATTTTCTTCTTCCAGAAATCCTTACCCTCCCTTTGAAGGTAATCATTTTGAGGTACACCATGTCACCGACTTCGAACTCCAAATCTTTCCTTCTTCGATCTGCGTAGTACTTATGTCGATCATGTGCCTCCTTCATATTCTCCCGAACGAACTTGATCTTATTAGTGGTTTCTTCCACGATCTCAGGACCCAAATTTCTGCGCTCCCTCACTTGGGTCCAGCATAAAGGTGTCTGACATGGCCGTCCATATAAAGCCTCATATGGAGACATGTTGATATAACCTATTTATTATCAGTTTTAGGCCATCTTCTACGCTCTATTTAGGGTCTATTATGTGTGTCTAGGATATGTTTTAGAGTATTTACATGTTTAGGGACGTTATGGATATCAATGGAGATACTTGGAGCTTTTGGAGAATTTAGAGGAGAATAATCCCTAGCTGACTATTTGAGGAGTCGAAGTACAAGACTGTCGTCGATCAACGACACATCCTTGGAGTCGATCGATGATGAAATACCAAGGTCGATCGATGATGCACACTTGCCATTGATCGACGCCCAGCTCGCAAGACAGCCGATTGAAAAGCCCAAGTTTAGAAGACAAATTACAAGAATGCCCTGGACTAGTTTTGACCTAAGTTTTATGGTTTTTATATTTATGCTCATCTATTGAGAGCATGCAGAGAGAGTGCAAGTACAAGCTTAGGCAAGGCTTGACACAACTCACAAAGTTTTATAGTTTTAGGTTTTTAGGAGAGAATATTCATAAGTCCGTATGGAGATTTGTATTGGAACCCTAGTATTTTATCTATGCATTCTATTCATACTATTGTTCTTTGATTATGTATGAGTAGTCATCAACTAGATTTAGGGTTGAATGATAGCAATCATGGATTAACCAAAAAATAGGATTGCTAGTTAAGTTAATATCCATCAGTTGAGTTGTGCTTAATGCTTACATTCTAGAGTAGCTAACTAGGATCTCGAAAGTAGGACATGGACGAGTACGGGAGTAGGTTCTGTGCCGGAATAGACTTCATTGAATTAGGCTATTAGACGCATGCGAGAGCTGGTATAATAAGTCTGGTGGACTTATCAAATCTTGTTTACACTTCCTTCTGATTTCGCCATCGATCGACATCATGCCTTAGCCGTCGATCGATGGTCTTTTCTTTTGCTCGCATACGAGAGCTGGAGTTAAAAGGGTCAGAATAGTTAATATTTGAGTCCTAGTATATTTACATATTTGTGTTTCCTATCCACTATAACTCATTAGGTTTGAAACCCTAGATCTAGCATATTTACATTTGCATCAAGTTAG